>RJWH01009779.1:0-20551 GCA_004363575.1 Solenodon paradoxus
CCTGGTGGCGCCGTGGTGAAGCCACCGCCTCCAGCCCGCGCAGGCCACGCACACCCAGGGATCCAGGTCTGCGTCCCAGGGCCAGGGGGACACCAAGAAAAACCGCTTAGTAAGACCCACAAATGCTCCTTCCTCCTGCCTGCCTGGCTCCGTTCGCCTTCACTCCTGCCTGCACCGTTCCTGTAAACGAGGAAAATAAGAAGGACTGGAGAGGGTGGAAGAGGACAGATCAGGGCTCAGGTCCTCCCCACAAAGCGACAAAGCTGCACCGAGAGGGTCAGCTGTCCTTGAAAAAGGCTGGACCACGGCAGGGTCGGCCTCCTCACAGGCAAAGGCGGCAGAAAACACCAGAGAGGGTAAGAAACGTGGAAACATAGCTCCACCAGAACGCCACGGCCACCGGGACAGGGCAGTGCCAGAGACGGAGGGAGACAGCCGACACGGGAGGACGCGCAAAGCACCCCGGCCCCACTACCGGGGCGCCTGAGAAGCCGCGCTTGGAGAAATCCCAGCCGAGAGCACCCCCCATCCTGGGAAAGGCACAGGACGTCCACATTCAAGGTGAAAGCGAAGTTCCCAGCAAGACAGACGCCAGCAGACACAAGTGAAGGATAAAGAGAGTTTAAAGATGGCCAGAGAAAAGCAGGCTGCGTCCGAGGCAGCTCCTGTTAGGTTATTTGCAAATTTCTCAGCAGACACTTAAAGACCAGGAGGGAATTGCACAATATATTTAAAGTGTTGAAAGCAAAGGAATTCCAATAAAAATATTCTGCCCTGCTAGACTATCGCTTAGAATTGAAGGTGCGATTAGTGATTGTTTTACAGAAAAACCAAAGTTCAAGGCACTCATCGCCCTAAATCACCTTGCAAAAAAAACTAAAGACACTTTCAGAAATGAAAAGAAACCCACTGAGATGTAGCAGGACACCAAAACGTACCATGTGTGGGGGGAGAAATAACGTGCACGACTGGAATGAAATTGAGGTTCATCTGCCTATGAGTTTTCAGCGTAGAACCTTATAAACAAAACAAAAATTCACAGAAGAAACAAATAAGAAAAGGGAATTCAGACACTGCACAGGACCCATCAACGCACAAGAGGGGTGTGCAAGAAAAGGAAAGAATAAAGACTCTCTCAACACTCAAAAAACCAATCATGAAACAACAATAAATGCATTTCCATAGTCACCTTAAATGTGAATGGTCTAAAGCCACAGTCAACAGGCACAGACTGGTGACTGAGAGCAAAGAGAAGAGAACCAAGCCCACTTTTCTCCCCTGCAGGAAACTCGTCTTCACTCCAAAGACAAACGCAGGCTCACAGTGCAAGGCTGGAAACAAACCTTCCAGCGACTGGGCTAAAAGGCAGGGGCAGCGATACTTTCCTTTTTTATAGGAAAGGCGCGCGGGCAGGAGGAGGGCGGGGGAGAAGACTGTGCTCACATGGTGGTTCCCCCAGACCCTGGGGTGCCCACCCGGGACCGTGGGACGTGTGTGGACTGCGCCCACCCCCTACTCCGCCCGGGCCACCAGGGACAGCATGACTTAGAGGAGATAAAGTTTATTTCCAGGAGCGCCCTGGCGGAGGAACGGTTAGGCACGCTGCCTCTGGCCAAGTGCAGTTCACAGTTCACAGACATTCCAAGGACCTGAGTTCGTGTCCCAAGGCCGGGAGTTACAACCAAAATGAGCAACTAAATTAAAACGAATAGCATGAAACAATAAAACAAAATGCTTCTTCCTCTTCTCTCTTTCTGCCTGCATTTTCTATACACACAGCACACGCACATATTTGTATGTATGCTTATTCATTTCCAGATAAAAAAGGTAACGAGACAGGGATGGACACAGGACCAAGACCGTATGTGCAGGAAATGGAGCTGGAGAACACACAGCAGTTACGAGAGAAATGCCAACCTCAGCAGGAGGTGTCAGCACCCCACTGACAACAACCAGTGAGAGCGTGAATAACAGACTGAATAACAGACGGAAGCAGTGACCTGGAGCAGATGAGACTGAAAGACATTCACAGGACACTTCGTTCAGACCAGGGAGGATTTATAGGCTTTTCAAGTGCACACGGAACAGTCTCGAGAATGGGCCACACATTAGGGCACAACACACTATATATAAATTTATGAAGACGGAAACCATACCATGTCTTCTCTGATCACAGTGCTATAAAACTAGAAGCAGGCACGCCCTGCTGGAGCAGCGGTCGGGTCGGATCGACTGCCTCCGAAGAAGCACGGGACACACACCCCTGGGTGGGAGTCCCATGTCTGGAAGGAAACAACCAGTGTGAACAACTAAATAAAAATAAAACAAAATGCTGCTTCCTCCTCTCTCTTCCTGCTTGTCTGCTTCACCTTCATTCCTGTCTGCACCTGTCCTTACAAAACAAACTAGAAATGAACCACAAACGGAATACTGGAAAAATACCAACTATGTGGGGACTCGGTAACATGCTTCTGAATAATACTGAGTCAGTGAGGAAATTAGAGCAGAAATAAAAAGACACCTGAAGACAAATGAAAATGAGCACCTGAGTTATCAGAACCTACGGGACTCAGCAAAAGCAGTACTATAATGCTGGGATGGATACAGAGGAAGCTGAGTTTAGACGTGTGCAGCCAAAGCAGAGAAAACAATTACCCAGGCACCTGGAAAACCTTGGCAGGGAGGTTTTTGTTCCCTGCTGAGGCTCAGGAAGAAACCTAGAAGCTAGATAACTAACGTAAACCTTTTAAAGGTAAAATCACCCTGTAAACATTGATTGTTAGAATGGCTGATTTACTTCTTGCATTTTTCTGTAAATGACTGCCTTCGTGTAAAGACAATAAATACACAAGGAGTCAGTGACTTGGGGTAGCTATTTGGGGCGTGAGATCCCCGATAGTTTACCCCCTGAACCTGCTTTCTTTCCATTTTGGTCTGTTTCTTTCTTTCTATTTCTCAATCCTTTGCAGCCCCTCCCTTCAGCCCTGACCTTAGGAGTCAGAGCTGATACTGTGAGGACTAGTCAGCACCACAGGCTTAAATAGAGAAACAAGAAACATCTCAATTGAGCCTCACACCTACAGCATCATAAAACAATAAAACTGAAGTCAGTAGAAGGAAGGAAAGTATAATAATCAGAGTGCAAACAAAGGAAATATAGAATAAAGGGGCTGTGCTGGTGGCTGCGGGTGGGGGAGCTGCCCATAGACAGCCAAGGGCCCAGCTTTGTGGCCCAGGACCAAGGGTGGGGTGGAGACGACTGACAACAACTAAACAAATAAAATGCTTCTTTCTCTTGCTTCCTTCCCGCCTGCTGCCTGCCTGTCTTCATTCCTGTCTACCTGTCCACCTTAAAAAAAAGGTGCGCCCTGGCGGAGCAGCGGTTGGGTCAGTCGCCTCCGAAGGACTCAGGCCACACACCCCTGGTTCGAGTCCTGGGTTGCGGGGAACAGGCAGTGCGAACAACTAAATGAAAACAAAATGCTTCTTCCTCCTGTCTCCTCTGACTGCCTTCCTGCTCTCACTCCTGCTGCACCTTAGAAAGAGAAAAGATAAATGAAACCAAGAGCAGGTCCTTTGAAAAGATAAGCTCGACAAATCTCCAGGCTCACAAAGAAAAATGAGATGACCCTGAAAAATAAAATCAGAAATGAAAGAGAAGTTACCATTTAAGCCGCAGAAACATGAAAGGCCCTAAGAGATGTCATAAGCAACCTAAGAGATGAACGAAAGTTTAGAACAGCGTCCACCCAGACAGAATCAAGAGGATTCCGGGCAGACTGGTCACAGTATCGATGCTGGAAGGGTGATAAAAGATCTCTCTCAAATACCTATTCTTAAAATTTTCCAAAAGTACGGCCAGGGAGCACTTCCAAACAAATTCCGAGGCCAACGTCACTGTTACACTGAGAGCAGACAAGGCCAGCACAGAGAAAGAGAACACAGGCCATACTTGTGATGACCACAGACGCAGCACCTCTCAGCGAAACGCTTGCAAACCACACGCTAGACAGGCTCCGCCGTCCTGAAGCGGGACTTACCGTGGGGAACCAGCGAGCGCACACGCGCCACGTCGACAGAAGAAGAAAAACAAGACCCCGACCAAACCAAGGGAGGCAGAGAAAGTGTCTGACAGGCCTGGGCACCCATCTCTGACACACACCTTCACCCGCTGGGGCGGGGAGAGGACACGCCTCGACACGACAAGGCCGAGTGTCCCAGAACCGGTCAACGGCACCCAAGACTGAAAAACTAGCAGGAAGAAGACAAGGCCGCCCGTTCTCAGCGTCGCTGTGCATTTAGAATTGAACGTCTCAGAGCAACCAGACAGCAGGAGAAATAAAAGGAATCAGACGGGAGACGTGACTGTCACTATCACAGATACTGCAACCAGCAAGAGGACACAGGCCACACACCCGGGTGCAGTCCTGCTCTGGGCCAGGTGCGGGAAAACCAGGGCGAGTCTCCGACCCTCCCCTGCCGCTGTCCACCTGCCTCCGCCCCTGCTGACCCTCCTCTAGCACGCAGCGTGGTGCCAGAGCGCGGCGCACACGGGCTCCTCTGAGGGCAGCGCAGGACCCAACAGCAGGAGCGGTGCCAGACGGCCAGGGACAGCGACGTCCTTGGGACTCTGACTCGCGTCAGTGCCAGGGGCAGGAGGGGGCAGTTTAGAGTCCAAATAACTTAGAACTGGCAGGCAGTCCCTTAGGAGGTGGAGGGTCCGCACTGGCCAACTTCCTGGGAGGAGGGAGCGAGCCCGCAGAGGACCCAACTGGGCCCAGGCGGCGCCGGGAGCACCGTGCGCCCTGGCGGGCCTCAGTCCTCACCCTCGCGACCGGGTTTGCAAAGCGTCACAGGCCGCACGGCCTAAACAACGCTGCTGCTGACCGGAAGGGTCAGCCTTGGGTCGAGCACCACCGCTGCCAACAAAATGGGCAAGACGGACGCATCGGAACCAACGTCGCCCATCCTGCCCGGGAGTCAGGTGGCCACAGCAGGCGCGGAGCGGACGGCGCTGTCCAGGCACCGGCCTTCCCGGGCAGGAAAGGAAGGGACGTGACGAGGGTGGGGGCAGCGAGTGCGAGATGCCGCTGCTGGCGGAGCGGTCCCTGCGGCGGGTGCCCAGGGCCATCTGCGCGCGGGTTCTGGAAGCACAGTTGCGGTTGCGGGTGGAAGAACAGTCATAACCTGGGATTCCACCTCAGGGGCAGTCGGGAGGCAGCTGGGGGCGCCGGTGGGAAGGGGTGACCGGAGCACCAGACCACCGAGCTGTGAGCCTCAGTGCGCTTCAGGGCACTGATTCAGGAGTAAACACACACCCCCTCACAGGCCTCTGAGCCTCACTTTCCTCACCTGGTGACAGGCAAGCGCCAGCACCTTGGGGCCGCGGGGGCCCGAGAGGCCTCTCTGGGCAGAGGTCCTGCACTGGCCAGCTTGGACCAAAGTCCGCAGAGGCTGGGAGGCCGGCAGGTGAAGAGGCTGCTGACCGAAGGCGGCACAGGCCCGTCCCGAGCAGGAGACAGGCGGACGGGCTGACTGCCGGCAGTGTCACCGCAGGGCACAGAAAAGGGCCTGCTGGCCACACAGCCGACTCCAGTGTGGCCCCAGGGCCCCCTGCACAGGCGGCGCCGAGTCCGGAGAGCAGCGGCTGGCCAGGCCGGCTGGCCAGGCCCGTAGGTCCGCCCCAGGCCCCTGCTTTCTTCCCGCCCTGCTGCTGTCCTGCTGGGACAGTGACCAGGGGCAAGGAGGTCCTCGAGGGGCGAGCGTCTGAGCCTCAGAGCTGCCCTGAGCTGGGAGAGAGCCCTCTCAGCCGGCGGCCGGGCCAGTGCGGTCCCCATGCTGGCCTCTCCCAGAATTAGTCAGACCCAGACAGGGCGGCCTGCCCAGCATCCGCGCCCATAAAGGGCCCTTTGTTCCAGCTCCTTCTAATCCAGTTCCTTGTTTGGGGGCCAGGATGACAATTTCCTTCCCACTTGGTCTTCCCATCAGAGGCAGCTCAGCACCTGGCCTGGGGGCCCTGGAAGCTTCTCTATCCTACCAAGCTTCCAGCTCCCTTGCTCCCCAGGCCCTGAGGGCTTCAAGGTGGGGCTCCCAGTGTCCCCCAGACCACGTGCTCCCCGAGGCGGGGCTCCCTGCGTCCTCCACGCTGCAGAAACTTGGAGGACTGGAAGGCGGCTCCCCCTGGGCTGAGCCTGGGACAGGGGAGGGGCAGTCCCCGGCTCTGGCTTGCTGCTGTGGGTGTCAGGACCTGAGCGAACCACTGCCCCCTGGCCTCCGGCTCCCCCTGGCCCCCAGGGCCTGGCGCTGGGCACGGGCGCCTTGCGGGCGGGAGCTCCGGGAGGGCCTCACCTGGACATGATACTGCGAGGTCTCGTGCATGATGAGGTTGGAGTTGGAGTACTTCTTCCTCTGCTCTGGACGTGGGGTACTGGTCAGTCACTTTGGAGGGGCCCGAGTGGACCCTCCTGGTGGGGCGATGAGAGGGCACAGCGGAGGTGCAGGGGCCCCCAGGAAGGACTCGAAGGTGTGACACATGAGGGGCCCTTGTAACAAGGGTCCATCCTGGACGGGTGCAGAGGCTCCTGCCAGGGGAGACCTGTACCCAGCTCCCCGAGGAAGCGTCTGAGAGCTGGCCCTCTCTGGGGCTTGTTGCCGTCCAGATTGACACAGACCTGGCGCTGTGTCCAAAGGCACGACGAGGGGTGTGCGGGGGGCAGGGGCACCGCCCTCCTGGCGCACCTGGCACTTAGGCCCGGGCTCAGGTTGCAGAGCATCAATATTGAGGCTCCCTGAATTATTCGTAAGCGCCTCTCCCCTTACAGGCGAGGTGGCGAGAGCCCATTGTGGCCTGTGCCTCCCCTGTGGGCCCACGGCCTGGGGAAGACCCTCCTGGCTAGGGTGTCCCCCTGTCTGCGCCCCCAGCCACTCACCAAACAGGGCCTTGGCACTCATCTTGGCCACACGGTCAGACCGGCCCAGGCTGCCACTGCAGGGAGGGGACAGTGAGGGTGGGCCACGCCACACCCCTCCCTGGGGACTGGGGGGGGCTCACTTGGTGGCACCCGGGCAGCAGCTCACGGACCCCGACTGGCTCATGGTGTCCTCGGTGGTGGCCGGTGAAGACGGGCAGCCCGTGGCGTGACCTGAGTCCAGGGCCAAATGCCTAGTCTGCACCTGAGTAGACAGAGAAGCCAGGCTGAGCCTCCTCGGGGCCTGGCCAGGGTCTCGCTGCGCCCAGACAGCAGCTGGGGCTCTGAGCCCCACCCCAGACCCAGGGCTGGAGTCCTGGAGTCCAGAGGTTGGCCAGACCCCCAGGGTGCACAGGCAGGCGTCCTTGGGGACCAGAGTCCTGCCTCCTGGGCACATTAGGACCATCCTGTCCTGTGTCCCAGCTGATAGTCACTGAGCCCCATGTCGCCCCAGACCCTGGGACTGCGGAGGGCGGGCGGGGGTCCCATCGCAGGGGCTATGTGGGTGCGCTGCAGGAGGGTGGGAGAAAACGCCTTTCAAGCCGAGGGGAGGCCACATCACAGCCGGGCTGGGTCCTGGGGCCCAGGCCAGAGAGAGCCGCCGGGGGTGCACAGAGCTTCCCGCGCTGGCCAGGGTGCTGCATCGTGTTCTGTGGGGTCCAGCCCCCTGGGGCTACAGCTGTGGTTGCTTAGGGTGCAGATCCCTGGCCTGGGTGCCCGGGGCTGACCTGCTTCAGTGTTTGGGATCACGAATAGGAGTGCTGATCTCCAGGGCAGGGAGGTTCTGAAGGGAGGCTCCCAAGTGTGAGGGGCCTGGGAGCCTCCCCTGCCACCAGCCACTGAGGGTCTGGGCTGTTGGGGAGGTGGGGCTTGGCCAGATTCCTCTGTCCACCTGTCCGTGAAGAACGTCTGGAATGCTCATGACCTCAGTGGGCGAGCCGCAGTGCTTGCTTAATGGGGTTCCTGGTGGCTCAGCCAAGGGCACGGCACGTGCGTCCAAGTACACACACCTGGGAAGCGCCAACACCCTTGCAAAGCGGGCCTGCACAGACACACAGGCTGTGACTTGCGCCCCTCCCCTGGGGAGCCCCGGGCTCCACCAGTAGGGGGCGCCTCCGAGCCCGACAGGGAGCCGCGTCCAGGTGCTGGTATCTGGGTCAGGGAGTGCTGGGGGAGGGGCGGCCTGCAGGTGAGGGGAAGGGGTGTCTGGTTGGGGGGCCGCAGGCTGGTGTGGGGGGCGGGCCCGCATGAACTTTGGTGTCACCGTCGCCGTTTTCCTGGTGCAGAGGGGCCAGCAGAGAGGGGCTGGGCCGGGGTGGACGGTGGGAGGAGACCAAGCAGGGCAGGGAGGTCAAGGGAGCAGCTCCAAGTTCAAATTCCAGCTCTGTGGCCGGCGTGCCCAGTGACCTTGGGGAGGAGTCGGCTTAAGGTTCAGGGGGAGCCGCCGGAATGCGGAGCCCCTCGGGCCCTGGGTGTGCCCGGGTCTGCGAGCTGGGGTGTGGGGGAGGGCGGCGCCGGAGCGCAGCGGGTACCGGGCGGGGGAGGGTAGGCATCGCGGCGGCCGGCAGACTAGACCTGGGTCGGCAGAGGTGGCCCCACCCCTCGGGGACTCTACCAGCGCTGGGACACCGCAGGCTGGCCGGACGGGAGGAAGAGCTGCGGTGCTGCCAGCTGAGTCCACCCGGGGTCTGTCCCGCGGGTCCGGGAGCCACCTCACCGAACTCCCACCGGCCAGATGCTTTTCCGGCCTGGGTGTCTCCTCCACTGACGCCAGGCAGTGTCTCGTCTGACCTACAGGGAACCTGCAGGCTCACCTCCAGTCCAGCCTACGAGGCCCCAGCCTGCCCGGCCTTCCAGCAGCAGAGGAGGACCCCCGCCCGCTCACCGGGGGAAGGCCCCCCAAGTCCCAGAGCTGGCAGGGGGTCGGGTGGCTCAAGGGCCACGGGCTTAGCAAAGTGCGTGCGCACTGGCGCCACCCAGGAACGACGGCAGGCCAGGCGCCCCAGGACGGGTCTGCCCCCGCCCCGCCAGGAAGGGCGCAGCCGCCTCTACCCCGACGTCCGCCGGTCACAAACCCCGCGTCCCACCGGGGGATCTGAAACTCAGAAAGTCTGGACGTGCGTGCGGGCGGCTGCCCGGGGTCCCCTCCGCCAAAGTGCCGGGTGGGCGCCCGCGGGAAGGCTCACGGGGTCCAGGGCCCCGCGGGGCGCTCACCTGCTGCTCGGTTGCCCCGCGCCCGCGGGTCTCCTGGTCCGCGCGTCGGCCCGCCCGTCTGTCCGCGCCCGGGCCGCGCCACCCCGGCTCCGGCGGGCGGGCGGGAGGGAAGCTCGGCGGGGCCGGACCGGGAGGGCGGGGCGGGGCGGGGGAATCCAACCTGCGCAGGTTGCAGTCACCGGGCGCGGGGCGGGCCCGCAAGTGGGGTGGGGACAGGGCACAAAGCCGCGCCTCCGCCGCACCCCGCCTCCGTCGTCGGGGCCTCCTGCTGTCCCCAACGCCCACGCCGAGGTGATGGGTACTTCTTAGACCCCACCCCTAGAGCTCGGGTGCCCGGCGCCCCGGGGCCCCTTCCACACAGGGACGGACTCTTCCTGGGGCAGGAGGTCGCAGGGGCTCACCGCTGGGTGGACGGTGTAAGCGGGCCTCCTGGGGACAGTCGGTCAGGGACCCGGGGTCTGGGGCTTTAACCCGAGGCTATCAGGTAGGAGGGGCCGCGTCCTCCACCATCTAGAAGGTTTAGTGTTTTGTGTGGCCGGTGTGCCTGGCACCTGCCAAGATGAGGGTGTGGATGAGGCGTGAGGATGCCTGCGGGCTAAGCGGCTCGGTGCCAAGGCAGCCCAGCCCCAGCCCCCCCGCCCCCTTGCATGGGGGCAGGTGTCCTCCTGAGCTGATTCCCAGGGGCCCTGCCCACCTCTCAGACCAGGGCGGTGGCAGGCAGAGGAGAACAAGGCTGATGGGCAGAAGGCAGGCCCCGCCCCAGGGCGCCCGGCAAGGGAGGGGCCCAGGGTGCCCACTACTGCTCCTGGGGGAGGGCGTCCAGCGGCAGGTCCCAGCAGGCAGGGCAGGTGGCCTTTTCAGGGCGGCACAAGGCACTTCCGGGAGTGAGGCGGGCATGCCTGGCCTGGAGGGCCCCAGCACTACCCTCCCCAGCTGCCGGGATCCAGGCTGGGCCTCTGGCCTGCACAGGATGGCCCCAAGGAAGGGGTGCAGGGAGCAGCCTTTGCCCTGGACCCAGCCTGCCGCCAGCCCAGGCTTCCTGGCTGTCCTCGGGTCTCGGGAGCAGCGAGAGGCACACACCTACCCTCCCTTCCTGGAGGACTGCGGTGTGGCTGTGCCCAAGGGCGGGAGCAGTGGAGGTGGGCGCTGACCCTGCAAGGAGGTAGCACAGGGCCTGGGCTTACAGGCTGGCCAGCTGGCCGCCTGAGCTGTGCTGTCTTCCCAAGACAGGAGACCACTGCCCCTGTGCAGTCGAAGTGATGGGGGTGCCAAGGGCCTGGTCCAGATCATTGGGTGGGGCCAGAACGGTGAGGGTAAGAGGCGTCATGCCACCGGTCACAGGGCCAACAGTTCACGCGGGTGGAGCCCCGCCGCCCGCCCCAGCTGCCCAGTGCTCAAGGCCAGAGACGCCCGTGAGCAGACACCATGTGCTCTCGCTCACCCCCCAGAGGACGAGCCCGGGAGTGTGCCGCTCAGTCCAGGCTCAGTCCAGGCCCAGTCCAGGCCCCAGGAAGCCGCCCCTGGCTGCGGGGCGGGCTCTTTAAGAAGCAGCTTCGGGAGACACAGTGTTTCTTTATTTTAGAAGTGCGGTCCTTCCCCACGGAAAGCTCTGGAGGCACAGCTGCAGCAGAGCTCCCAGACACACGGCTATCCGCTGGCTCCGCCGGGCAGACCCAGGTTCCGGAGCAGGCGTGGGCAGGCCAGCACACAGCACGGACGGGTAGCCCTCTCTGCGGGGTGCGCGGGCCCCATGGGGAGAAGGGCGGCTGAGAAAATCCCCCAGGCAGCAAACTGGCTTCTCTGCAAGTTTTCTTGCTTTCGGAAACCAGAGTGCACCGTCCACACAGGCTCTGGCCTGCCGGGATCCTGAGTGCTCTGGGCCCACCCGTGGGGGCCCTATCCTACTCCCTGAGTGACCTGGACGCCCCCAAACACAAGTCAGGACCAGATGGAAAGCGGAGTGCGCAGAGCCGAGTGGGACTGGGCGCCATGCTGGCCGGCACTCGGAGGCGACAGCAGGCAGGGTGCCGCATCTCCCAGGAGGCAGATGGCTACCAGCTGGCAGGGGCATCCTGTGTGGTTTGTGGCCACGGCTCTGTGCCCCTTCTGGACCTTGGGCTGCAGGGTGGTTGCTGGAGTCAGACCCTCGCCAGCCAAGACCAGGCTGGGAGCAGTCCAGCCTCCCATAGCTGGCCTGCCTGCTTCCGGCCCCGCCTCTGTCAAAAAGGTTAGGAGTGGACGGGGCACCCCTGTGGCTGAGGGAGGTGAGGTAGACCATGCCAAGCCTAAGAACCCAAGTTCTGGGTAAAAAGAAAGGTTGGTGACCCCCCTAAACCATCGGATCCGCGTCTGGAGTAAACACCCGGGGGCCGTCGAGAGTGCCGCCCTGGCTGAGGCCAGCCCAGTCCGGCCTGGGGCCCGGCCCCCAGGGAAGCCGCCCCGGCTGCGGAGGGGGCACCGGGGGAACTGAGGGCTGGGTGTGGCCAGCTCCCGGGGCATAGCACAGGCCTGTCCACTGTCCTCTAGCTGACGAAGGCGGCAATGGCTACCACCTGCAGGACGGCCTCCAGGCCGTGGAGTGCCAGCAGCGCGGCGCCCAGCCCCACATCCGCCCGCAGCACCAGCGTCTGCCAGAACTGGAAGTAGACGGCCAGCAGGGCGCTGCCCACTGTGAGGACCAGGCTGGCGGCCAGCGGCACCTCGGACTCCGTCAGGTTGCCCTTGGTGCCTGGAGGGGAGAGCACGGCGTGAGCGAGCGCACGTGGCGGGGGGGAGTGTGTGCTGGGGGGGCGCGCGGCCCAGCTGGGCAGTGGAGGCTCCCGGCGCACACGCCTCAGGGAGGCTGGCCCACTGCAGCCTCTGGGTCTGCTGGGGGGAGGGAGGGGGACCCCCACGGAAGCCCGAGGCCTCTTCTGCTCCAAGTCCACTGTGGGAATTAAAACACTAAGACCTTCTGCTGTGGGCGAAGGCTGTTTCTGGAAAGTGTCACCCGTGCGTGTAAGAAGCAAATCTACTGCCCACGGAGTCAGCTGTGGGGCGTGCTGACCCCCAGCGACACCAGCCAGCTGGGCGCCAAGGTGCACGAGGCGCAGGCAGGCCCCACCTGAAGGCGGCTCAGCCCCTCCACGACGGGCGCCGGCTATGACGGGCGCCCTGGGACCGCACGCTCAGCAGGGAGGCTGAGTTGCTCCGTGCACCCTGGAGTCTGAGGATCAGGTGGCAGCGGCACACGCCTGGGTTTCCAGTGGGTCGGGTGTCAGGGCATCACGTGCTGATGCTCCCAGATTCTGCAGGGCACATGAGCACACGCCATCTAGCTTGCACGCGCCTCGCACGGGGCGCAGGCCCGCAGGACACTGAAAGGCTCACTGTGGGGCCGGCGAGCAGGGCTGGGGAGCAGGGGCACCCTCCTAGTCCTCCAGGCCTGCTGCCCTGGGGGGACGCGACAGAGCTCCCAGACAGGCCTCTCTGGCCGCTGAGCCCCCAGAAGGGCTTGGTGGGTATCGGGGACGCCTGAGGGCTAGTGGCTCCCGTCAGTCATGGTGACCTGGCCTGTGGGTCTGCTGAGGGTCTGGCAGCACTGCATGGCTCTTGGACAGGTTCCTGAGCAGACTGGTTAATTCTTAGTGACACTCAGGCGAGGCCTGGAGAGCAGCTGGGCAGTTTAATGAAGGGTGTGAGTCACGCTGCAGATGCAGGCTGGGGACAGCACCGTGATACCTCTCCTCCCACCGTTTCCGCCAACTCACCCCAGTACAGCCGAACGGCTTCCAGAGCGCCCATCAGGAGGAGCACAGACAAGTCCAGCAGCAGGTCGCCGCGAGGGTAGCTGAAAACCTGACCTGGGAGGCAGCAGAGCGGGTCAGGTCACTGCAGTCGGCGGCGCCCAGCCTCCAGCACCCCACTTACTTTTGTAGGTGATCAGCAGCAGCGTGGCGAGGAGGTAGAGCACACAGCATGCCCCGCTCAGGCAGACCAGCATCTGCAGAGGCACCGACGAGAGCTGGACAGCTGTTAAGGACACCCACCAGCGGGGCAGCTATGCCCACATGTGCCACCGGGGTCCTGCCACCCGTGGGACAGCCCTGTTTGGGCACATGGCTGCGGTGACCTGGACACCAGCTCCCTACTGACAGTTTCCATCTACCCTCCTCCCGGTGTCACAGAACCAGTAAAGGCAAGGCTGCCCCTTCCCCACGGGGACATCCTGGCCCGGAGCGAGGGCTGGCACATCAGTGGTGGCTGCAGACAGGGCGGCCTGAACGCCAGGGATCCCTCATGTGGCATTACCCTTTACCCTGACCCAGCCACAAGTTAGACACAGCACCCTCTTTTGTTTTTTTTCAAAGAAGGTATATTTCTCTCTTTTGTAGGGCAGTTAAACATCCACGAGCAACTTTTCTGAGCGCCGTACAATTCCCAAATGAGCCTGTGAGGCTTCAAAGCCAGGAGGCCACTTTCCCATCCGGTGGAGCCAGGCTGCAGGGCTGAGCAGGAGAACGGAGCCAGCGCGCTCTGCTCAGAGGAAGCTACATTGTCTCTAAATCTGTGTATGCACACCCGCCACTGAAGTGGAGTCACTGCTCAGAATTTACAGAAAATTACAGAAAAAGCCTGTGTGGGGAGTGACAGGAGCCAGGCGCTCAGACCCCGGGCGTGTCCTGGAGCCCAGTCTGCCGCCGCTGGGAAGTGGGAGCAGCAGAAGGATACCACCACAGACGAAGCTCTACCTGAAAAACAAGACCCTGGGTGAGGCCCAGGGCCCTAGCTGTGCATGTCACCAGCCGAGCTCAACAGCGACATAAACTATTCCCTTCACCTCGCATTTAGAGACAGGAGCACACCTGTCCCCAGGCCTGCAGCCATGCCACAAGGACCGAAGCTTTCAGAACCCGAGGATGGGGACAGCGCCTGCCTGCTCCAGGGAGAAGCTGTGCCCTGACAGGTCCTCAAGGGGTCGGCACCTTGTCACAACACAGGCCTTCCTGTCTAGGTTTTGTAACTGATGACAGGCATCTGTTTTCCTCTGCAACGTCACTCGTGGCCTCCAACAGCCCTCGTGAAGAGCGCATCTCCAGGGCCGCCACCCCTGGGCAGCTGCCGTCTTGGGAAGACTGCGCCCAGAGCCCGCACAGCCTGTCCCTGAGGTGGTCTGGGGAACGAGAGCCTCTGAACTGAGGGATTCTTTCATCCGTGGACCAGACGTGGCCTGGCTAAGATTTCCTTTCTGAAAAGAGGGCTCAGACTGGCTGTACATCCATGACAGGTAGGCAGAGACAGTGGCAAAAACCTAGAATCTGGCAAAACCCTCCTACAAAAGAAGGCTTGAATCCGTTGGCCTTCCACACAGCAGACTGGCCTGCCTGCCTCTTCCCCGTGTTCCACTTCCTCTCTGGGCCCAAGGGGAACTGAGAGATACTCCTGCCTTGGTGGGTTTTTGTGGGGACAAGGCGATCCTAGACCTCTTCAGCAGATTCTGAGCCTCTGTGGAGTCTCTGTTGGGCTGGGGGCATTAAATGGGTCAGCATAGGGCAGCAGTAACAGATTCACCACCAAGCCTGGAGAAGAGGTGGAAGAGGTCATCTATAAGCGTGCCTTGTGTCCCTGGCAGGGTGCACTCTGGTGGCGCAGTGGTTGGGCCCGCCGGCCCAGGCCGAGCACCATCCGCACGCCTCCCGAGGAGCCGGGTCCGCGTGCGGTGGAGATGACAACCAAGAGGGACAAGTCAGGAAAAAAATAAGCTGAAATGCGTCTAGGTTTAGACGCCAGGTCCTTCCCAGGCGCTTGGGGGTGTGGGGGAGGATGCCCAGATGCGTCGGGATCTGTCACCAACCGGGGCTTTCCCTCCTACGCCTCGACGGCTGGCCCTGCAACACTTCGGAGCCACTCGCCAGCTGCCCACGGTCATAGTTCAGATGGTGGGCTCTGGAGAAAGTGCTGGACAAAAGCCTCAGCGACACAGGTCGCCGCAATCACGCGACTTTCCAACTCCTCCAGGGGGCCGCGCCCCTGCCCGCCGCGGGCGGACCATGCACGCCTGCAGGCAGGCAGCGTCCCGCCCACCGCCGCCCGCCGCCCCCCCAGCTCCCGGCGCCCCCGTCCCGGGCGCCCCCCCAACCCGGAGCCCCAGTCTCCGCACCTCGCCGCCCCCGGCGCCCCCGGCGCCCCCGGCGCCCCCGCCGCCCCCCGCACCTCGCCGCGCCGCCGCCGCCATCTTGCCTCGGCCCCGCCCCCGGCCCCGCCCGCGAGTCCGCCGCGATCCCGGCAGCCTCTGGGCACCGACGGCGTCCTTCGCGCCCCTTCGGCCATTTCCGCTTCTGCTGCCGAAGAGGCCCGGCCGACCGATCCGCCGGGTTGGCCCCGAACCACCGATTAGCCGAGCCCGATTAGCCGGTCGGCAGCGCTCGGGCACTTTCGGACGGAGGAGGCGGAAACCGGGGACCGGACACACCGGGCTCGGGGACGTTCGGCTGAGCTCGGCTCCGCCTCGGGCAGACTCGGCTCCCGCTCGCCGCGGGGGAGGGCGAAGTCTTCGGCGCAGTTTCTCTTGGCGGGCCGAGCCGCGTCAGAGGCGGGCGGGAGTCGCTCACGGCCGGTCGGCCCTGTTGGCGCGCACGACGGTCAGCTCAGCCACCCAGGCGCAGAGCAGGCCTACGTTAGAGCCGCTCGAAAACCCTCGTACATCTTCGGGCCAATTCGGACCGACTCGGCTCCGCACTTCGGACCGCTTCGGTCCTCCTCGGGCCGGATTCTCGGCCGTCGGCTCTGTTCGACTGGTCCGCTTCGTGCTGGTTCGGCCCTGTTCGGGCAGCCTCGACTCGCTCGGCTCGGCTCGGATCCGATTCGACGGACGACTTCGGATACCCTCGGCTCGGCTCGGCTCGGCTCGGCTCGGCCTGCGACTTCGGGTGGCATCGGCTCGGTTCGACTCCCTTCGACTCGGCTTGCGGCTTCGGGTAGCATCGGCTCGGCTCGGCACCGCTTCGGCTCGTCCTCGGACGGACCGGCTTCGGGCTCCGTCCCGGCCTTCGGGGGGACCCGGCCGGCGCCTTCGGGCGCGCTCGGCGGAGTCCGGATGGAGGACTCGGACGCTGCCGCCAAGCAGCTGGGCCTAGCCGAGGCGGCGGCGGTGGCGGCCGCGGCCGCTGTGGCGGCGGCGGCCGCGGCCGCGGCGGGAGGCGAGGCGGAGGAACCGGTGCTCAGCAGGGACGAAGACTCGGAGGAGGACGGGGACTCGGAGGCTGAGCGCGAGACGCGGCGGGTGACGGCCGTGGCGGTGATGGCCGCCGAGCCCGGGCACATGGACATGAGCGCCGAGGCCCTGCCGGGCCCGGACGAGGCCGCCGCGGCCGCCGCCTTCGCAGGCAAGTGCGGCCCGCGCGCCCGCTGGTGCACCTGCCTGCACACGCAACCGAATGGCCAGGTGCACCACTACACACCCGCACCTGTCCTGTGCCTGCCCCGTGCACCTGCCCACGCCTCCCCACACACCGCGCACCTGCTCTGCACACCCGCCGTGCACACCCGCCATGCACACCCGCCCCTGCCCTGCACCTGCCATACCTGTCCTGTGACACCAGTCAGCACCTACCTTGCACACCTGTTCTCCACGTGCACGCACCCTGCACGTGCCTGAGACCCACCCCTCATCCCCAGGCCCCTGCCTTACCTGCCCCAGCGACCAGCCTGGTCTTGCCCTGCATACATCTGGCCCCAACCCTTTTCCTTGTGTAGCGCTGCCACCCCAGTGGGCATGCTGCTTCCTCCAGAGCCTTCTCACCACCTGCCTCCCATCCTGTCCTCTCCCCACCTGTCCTGGATGCGCTGGTGTGAAGCGCTGATGTGCGCCTGACCTGCGGGAGCCCGAGGGTGGGTGCTCCTGGCCACCCAGATACTCGGTGATCTGCGCACCAGGGAGCAAGCCTGGGGAGGCCAGGCCCTCCAAGGGCCAGCGGGGTCAGAGGTCCTCCTCCTTCTTGGCTTGCCCTCCCTGCCCAGGGAAGGCCTGCGTTCTGGTTTTGGCTGCTTATGACCTTCGCCACGCAGAACGCTGCCACTCTCGTTTTGTGACCCCGTCTCAGAGCTGCAGTGAGCAGCGAGCCTGCCCAGCTGCGGCCAGAAGAAAGCAGACCAGTTGTGGCGTCCCTCCTGCTCTTGGAGCGGGAGGCTCGAAGGCGCCCCCCTAGGAAGAAGGCGCCTCAGACCCGAGGTGTCCGTTCTCACTGATGACCTGGCTTACCACGAGGATTTTGGGCGGAGATTTTTTCTCCCAGATTTTTGTTCTCTTTAGACATATTTTTTTTGAATGCTTGAAAGAAATGGGAAGCTGTCTTGCTGGACATCAGAGTAATGGGCCGCTGTGTTGCTCCCACACGCTTTTATGGCTGAGGTTTTGCACACGTTAAAGCCGGGTCATCAGTGAGAACACAGGGACCAGGAGTGGCGCCCTGGTCTGGGGACGGAGGTTTGATGGTGGGACGGGCGGCAGGGGGTGTGCTGCGGTCTGGTGAGTATGGGGGTCATGGGACATGCCAGGGATGCCTGAGACACACTTTCTAGTATCCGTGTCCCCCCAGGAGGGCCGCTTGGCTGGCAACAGCAGGGAAGATAGGGTTCCAGAGGGGGCTCCTGGCCCAGTGGTGCAGCAGTGACCTGGGAGGGAGGGTGTGACCTATTGGAGGGTAGCAGGTGGTGGACAGATGGAGAGCAGTGGAGGGTGCGGTGATACCAGGGACGGGGCAGGCCAAGTGGCGGAGCCTGGCGAGCCCTCCTGGGCAGGTGGCTTGACAGAGGCCAGTCCAGCACAGTGGCTGGTGACTGGCAGCTCACTGTGGAGAGCAGGGACAGGTGCGCTCTTTCCTGAAGGCACGGGTGGCTTCCGCGGAGGTCTGGAATCGCTGAGGCGGCGTCTGTGTTCCGTCTCCGCGGCCGGAGTGGAGACACCTCTGGAAATGCTGTTTGGGCCCATGGGGCCATTTGTTTGTGGGCCCGGGCCCGTCACACCCTGAGTCACGCTCTTGTTTGCAGAGGTGACCACTGTGACGGTGGCCAACGTGGGGGCCTCGGCAGACAATGTCTTCACTACGTCGGTGGCAAATGCAGCCTCACTCTCGGGACACGTCCTGGTAAGTTGCGCTGGATGGCACACCCGGGACCCCAAGAGGGGCCGCAGGAAGGCAGGGGTGCTGGAGGGAGCGCGGGGTGGCTGGTTCGCTGGCCGCTCCGTCCAGTCCTCTGCCAGTGGCCGCTCTGCCGGCGCCCTTGCTTACAGCGAACATAGCAGCCTTCCCGAGGGCGAAGGGCAGCCGGAGTAGGAGCTGCACTGGGCTTCCTGTCTAACATCGGACCCTCCAGCCATGGGGTGGGCGGCAGCCACACCTCAGGGCAGAGGCTGGCAGGGGCTGCGGGGGTCCGGGCCCTCAGGAAGGGCTTCATCTCAGCCGTGCTCACACCTGGGTCTCAGACCTGAGTGTCCCCGTGGATGTGGGCGGCAGGAGACCCCACCTGAGTGTGCAGGGCAACGTGGGCTCAGCCCTGTTGCGCGGACACAGCAGGCCCACAGCCACGGCGACCCGACTGTGTGTCTGGCCCAGGTCACCGTGCTCAGCCTCTTGAAAGGGTAGAAGCCGGGCCTGGGGCGACTCCTGGGGGGCCTGTATGGCAGCTCGGGATGGGAGACCCCAAGCCCAGAGCGCCCCTCTGGGAAGCTGGCTCCAGCAGAGGCCTCGGCATCTGCAGTCCCACTTGACCACGTAAGAGAAGGCCCGTGGTTCCTGAGTGCAAACCTGGCCTTTCCCAGCGGGCTGCACGTCTCTGTGATTCAGCGAGGAGGCTCCTCCACGTGGGTCCTGCCAGCTACTGCAGGTCCAGTGTGTGTGCACACACGCGTGTGCACACCTGGATTGGGGAGGAGGTCCCCTCAACCCCCTAGGTGGCTCACTTTCCAGGAGTGAAAGTGACGTCTTCAGATGTAAGAAAAGGTTTCTTGTTTGCCCTCATTGACTTCCCCTCAAAATGAAAGTGTCAGCGCCCCTGAGCGTTGGGTCTGATGGTCACTGCAGGTCTCCCGTCTGCCCCAGAGCACTGGCCAGTGTCCGGCCGAGGCGGGTGCCTCATGGGCAGCAGAGGTGGACTTGCTCCAGCAGGGGCAGGAGAGGTGCAGGTGGGGCAGGGGCGGGCCCCATCTGCTCGGCCACCGAGAGGCCAGGTGAGCGTGGGAAGCCCTGGGCTCTGAGGGGCCCTAGGGGAGGGACTCTGCCCTCAGAGTGGTTGGCGTCAGACTTGGTCCTGGGACCCACCTGCCTGAGACCTGCAAGCTTGCGGGAGCTGCTCTGTGATGTCTGGGCATGTCCTGTTTCCGGGCACGTTTGGAGGGCACGTCTGTCCTGGCTGTGACAGGCGACCTTGCCTCTGCCCAGGCCATGTGGACCTAGGCCATGTCATTTCTTGCTCTTGGCTCTGTCTTTACATCTTTGGGGACAGCTCCAAGGCGTGCTGAGTTGCTCAGGCTCCCCTGGAGGCCACTCACAGCCGTCTTGTCCTGCAGTCAGGCAGGACAGCGCTCCAGATCGGGGATGGCCTCAGCACCGAGAAGGCCACACTGATCGTCGTGCACACGGACGGCAGCATCGTGGAGACGGCGGGGCTGAAGGGCGCGGCGGCCCCGCTCACGCCAGGTGCGCACGCGTGTCGAGGGAGGCGTGGACTTGCATCGGGTGGTGGGGCGACGCAGAGGAGGACGGGGCAGCGGCTTGGAGAAGCCGCAGACGCCTGCTGTCAGGTCACATGGCGCCACTGGCCCGGTTGTTTCTCTGCCCAGGCCCTCAGTCGCCTCCGACTCCTCTGGCTCCAGGCCAAGAAAAGGGCGGGACCAAGTACAACTGGGACCCGTCCGTGTACGGCGGCGAGCTTCCCGTGCGCTGCAGGAACGTCAGCGGCACCCTCTACAAGAGCAGGCTGGGCTCGGGTGAGGGAGGCGCGGGCGGGGAGGGCCGAGGCGCGCGGACACCTGGGCTGGGCCGGGCTGGCCCGGGTCACAGGCCCGGCTCCCGAAGGAGTGCGGTTCTGCCTGATGAGCCTGTCCTTTCAGGAGGCCGGGGGCGCTGCATCAAGCAGGGGGAGAACTGGTACAGTCCCACGGAGTTCGAGGCCATGGCAGGAAGAGCCAGCAGCAAGGACTGGAAGAGAAGCATCCGTTATGCCGGCCGCCCGCTGCAGTGCCTCATCCAGGTACTGAGAGCGACCCTCGGTCTGAGCCCTCCCGCCAGCCACGGGTCTCGAGCAAGTCTCTCTGGGTTCAGGCAGGTGGTGAGACGCTGTCCCGTGTGGGATGCTGCTGCCGGGTGTGGGGTGCAGGGGTGTGGGGCGCC
>RJWH01009780.1:0-20545 GCA_004363575.1 Solenodon paradoxus
AGAGTCTTATTTGGTAGGCACTAAAAAAAGCTGGATGGTTTTTTGAAGGATAAGAATGATGCTATAGGAGAATTAAGCTGTAATCTTTCACATGATTGTACAGAACAGTTTATCTACTTCTTGTCCAGAACCAGAATCCAAACATATTTTACAAAGCCAGGACAGAAAACACACACCAGTGAAGCAGACTAGGCAATGCAATATTTAGAAGAAACATTCTGCCTAAAAGGAAGTGGTCCTTACCTAGCTCTAAGGTCATCGTTTATATTTGGGAGTGCTGAGATATGTAATCTGGCTATTCCAATTTGTCAAAGAAAATATGGAGCCTTATGTAATCTCACCTAGATTTGATATGTTGTATACATGTTTTCAAATATCATTAATGAATTAAATATAATGATGGGAGTGATTAGGTGAGCAGCTACCTGCTTGAGACCTCTGGCCTGGAGCCTCTTGTATATGAAAAAGATATTTGATATACCTTTGTACAATCAAGTTCCAGAAAGGGGTTGTCTTTTTGTTTGGGTTATTGGTGTTTTCCCAAGATAATGAAGAAATCTTCCATGCAAAGATGAATACAAATATACACTTCAAGAGAAATGCACAAATTTTGACACATTTAGAATGACATTTTTCTTCTATTTCTAATTATCATTTAAAAATACTGGGTTCTGTGCTCAACCAGAATACCCCATAATAAATTTCAACTTTTTCCACTCTAAGAGTTTTGGGGCCCCAAACAGCTTTTGTAGTCAGAATATGGAGCCATTATTTGACATTATAAGATTATTTCTTTGAGGTTTTTAGTAAAGGTTGAGCCTAGAATAGACTTACAAAATTCTTCAGGTCTTCAAAACATAGTTGTGCTATCAATATTTTGTCTCCCTCACCCACCAAAAGTAACAAGAATAGAGCTAGCATTCACTAAGTGTCAAACACTTTATATTCACTAGTGATAATACTAACAATAACCATGTAAGGAAAACATTATTATAAGTTCCATTGAATAGATGAACAATAGTGGTCCAAATAGGTTAATTAATTTGCTCAAGGTAACAAATATAAGAAAGAAGAGGGCGGGCAAAGATTATAGCAACCAGTACTTAGATCTTGAAATACATCATTTCCCCTCACAGTTACACCCAAACAGAGATCCCAGCCAGCAGCTCTGCCCATCTACAAAGCTGAGCTACTATTCCAGAAGGAGTTTCTGGAACAAGTGACAGAATGAGAATCCAGAATTTCAACTCTTTCTACTACCAAACGCTATGTCACAGAGGTATACACATTAAAAAAAAAAAAAAAAGGGTCGTTAAAATGGGTATTTTACTGAAGCTTCAATTTTTAATATAAATTATATCTCAAAGCAAACTATAAGGCCAAGTTATACATTATCAAGAAAGTATGACAGATTGCTTTATCGTTCACAAGTATTTATTGATCCATCCTGGGGAGAAAATATACTTCATTTAATTGATATCAAGTTTGTCCACGTGACTTTCTCTGGTCAATGAAATACAGGCAGAAGAACCATGGATCATGCCCAGGCATCAGCTTTTAAAGCTACTAAGTAAGTGCTTCACAATATTCATTATTACCTTATGTCACAACACCTGACAATGTTTCAGAGCGAGAAACTACCCTTCAAACTGGGTAAGAATAATGGAGAGCAGAACCCATGAAGGACATGTTATACCAGTGAGAAATAAGCCTATGGTATAATGAGTCACTGAAATATGAGGATCATTTGTTACTACCCCACACCCTAGCCTACCCTAACTTATACAAAATATAGTGATAAAAACTCAAATAATTAAGCCCCTCATCCACACAATAAATACAAATTAGGTCAAAATTCAAGAACAAGACTAGAATTGGGGGAAGAGCAGTTGGTGTGCTATGAATCCTATGAGAAGACTGGCTACTTGCCCCTCATCTCCAAACTATTAAGAAGGGCTTCAACAGGACCTCTAGGATAGTTGATTAGGGTCTGCCTCTCACCTGGAAAATCTATCAGACATGACCTAGCTAACTACCCTAATGGTGGGAACAAAGGAGAGCTTGAAAGCTTACTACATTGCTAATAGTATCCTGCACACAAAGATGCTGAACGAAAGTATAGACAAATGTCCCGGGGACCAGAAACAGTCACTGTATAGGAAACCAGTGTCCAGAAAGTGAAAGATCTTTACAGCAAGAAAGGCAGAGGTACAAAACTGGATTCTAAAGGGTAAAATATCAACAATAAGAAATGAGCTAGAATAGAGATCATCCCTGCACTAGAGACACAGGTGGGAAAACTGGATAAATACAGGGATACTCTATGGACCCACTAATATGTCTCTTGAAGAACTACTTTTTAAAACACATCAAAACTAAAGAAAATCATATCAGCCCACAATAGTAAAAACTTTCCTATTCTTCTGATCTCTCTCCACACTTCCCGACCCCACCTCACTAATCCTGGAGAGATAGGAAACTTGTTACCAAGATGGGGAAGGACAGAAGGAGAGCTTGAAAGAAAGGAAGAGACTGTCACCTTCCCACTCACACAGCAAGAAGACATCCTGCTATAGGCTTGGCAGGAAGACAAGAAACTTTTAAATCAAGTTGGAAATTCACTTAATTTCATGGAGTTAGGGATTTTAATATCTAAATGAGACCACTGATAACTTAAAAACAGCCAGAAATATCTTGGAGCTGCCTGAATTTACATCCAGGCCAGAAAACCCAAGCAGCCTACTCTAAAGGCTAAATGGACCTGACAGACATATACAGATCATTTCATCCAACTGTAACAGAATATACATTATTCTCAATGCACAAAGAATACTTTCTAGGATAGACTATATGTTAGACCATAAACTAAGCTCAGCAAATTGAAGATAGAAAGTATGATTATCCAAACACTATGAATGAAAATGGAAATCACTAACAGTGGGAAATCAGAAAATGAAATAAAAATTAGAACAGAAATAAGTGAAGTAGAATTAAATGATAGAAAATACTAACAAAACTAAGAGTTGTTTCATTGAAAAGATTAACAAAAAAGACAAAACAATTGTTATACTAAATAAGAAAGAGAAAGCCAAATTAAAATTATAAATGAAAGACAAGGTGTTACAACTGACATTACAGAAATGCAAAGAATTATAGAAGTTACTATATGTAATTATATGTCAACAAATTAGTCAACTTACAAGAAAAGAAACATATTACCTGTCAAGACTAAATCATGAATAAATTGAACAGGTCTGAACAGACCAAAAATAGGTAAGGAGATTAAATTAGTAATCAAAAACTACCAAAGAAAAAGTATTTTCTCAATATACAAAATCAATATATGTAATACATGACATTAATAAATGAAAGAGAAAAATAGATAAAAAGAGAGATGATAAAATCATCTTTCTCAATAGATGTAGGAAAATAATTTGATAAACACCCAAATTTATTTGTGATTTTAAAAAACTCACTGAAATTAGATATACAAAGAAGATACTTCGATACAATAAGGGCCAGTAAATGACAAACCTACAGTTAACTCAGTGGAGAAATATTGAAAGCTTTTCCTCTAAGATCAGAAAGAAGACAAGGGTCCCATTCTAAGCACTCTCATTAAACATAGTTCTGAAAGTCCTAGCCAGAGAAATCGGGGAAGAAAAAGAAGTGAGCATCTAAAGCAGAAATGAAGTAGAATTTCTGTTTGCAGATGACATGATCTTATATAGAGAAAATCTTAAATACTCCACAAAAAATCCTGTTAGAACAAATAAATTGATTAAGTAATGTTGCAGGATAAAAAAAATGACATACAAAATAATTTCCATTTGCACATACTAATATCTGAAAAAGAAATAAAGAAAACAATTCCATTTACAATAGCATCAAAACAATAAAATACTTATGAATAAATTTAAACAATGATGTAAAGTATCTGTACATAAAAAAACTATGATGATAATGAAATAAATTGAAGAAGATACAAATAAGTGGAAAGTTAGCCTAGGTTCATGGATTTAAACAATTAATATACTGAAGTTTCATGCTACCTCAAGTCATCTATATAGTCAATAAATTTCTACTGACAAAAACAATCTTAAAATTTGTATTGAATAGATCCCAAAGAGTCAAAGCCATCATGAGAAGAAAGACAAAATTAGAGGTAATATAATTCTTGGTTTCAAACTACATTAAATCTACAAGTTATAGTAATCAAATAGTTATTGTAATGGCATAAAACCAGAAACGCAGGCCAGTGCAACAGAACTGAGATTCCAAAAATAAACCTATGTATATGTAGTCAATATTTGACAAGAAAGTCAAGAACACAATATGAGCACACCCTGGCGGAGCAGCAGTTGGGTCAATCACCTCCCAAGTAGTGCAGGCTACATATCCCTGGGTTTGGGTCCTGGGTTGTGGGGGAACAACCAGTGTAATTAATTAAAGATAAATAAAAATGCTGCTGCTTCTTTTCTCATCTTGCCTGCCTATATCTTTCTTTAAAAAACAACAAGCAAGAAATATATGACAAACCCACAGCCAACATTATAATCTATTATAAAAACTTGAGAGCTTCCCCCCTAAGATCTGGAGCAAGACAAGGTTGGCCACTATCACCACTAATATTTAACAAAGATATGGAAGTCTTGACCAGAGCAAGAAGGCAAGAAAAACACATTAAAGGAATACAAATTGCAAAGAAAAAATAAAACTATCATTATTTGCAGATAATATGCTGTTATACCTAGAAAACCTGAAAGACTCCATGAAGAAACAGCTTAAGACAGTAAAGTGAATACAGCAAAGTGGCAGGATATAAAGTCAACACATAAAAATCAGCAGCATTGCTATATACAAACAAAGCAGAAGAAAAAGAAATTTAAAAATTCCACTAACACCAATAAAGATCAAATACTTGAGAATAAATTTAACAAAGGAGGTGAAAGACCTCTATAATGAAAACTACAGGACCTTAAAAAAGAAATAAAAGAGATGGAAAAATATTCCATGTTCATGGATTGGAAGATTAACATAGTAAAAAAGGCTGTTCTACCCAAAGCAAAATATAGGTTTAATGCAATTCCCAACAAGTTCCCAGGGACATTGTTTAAAGAAATGGAACAAACAACACTGAAGTTGGTATGGAATCACAAAAGGCCTTGACTAGCCAAAGCATTCTTAGGAGAAAAAAAGATGGAAGAATCACACTCCCTGACCTCACTGTATTACAGAGCAATCATAATCAAAACAGTATGGTAATGGAACAAAAACAGACACACAGATAAGTGGAATCATATTGAGAGCTCAGAAATAAAGTCACACATGTATGAGCAGTTAATCTATATAAAGGCACCAAGAGCATACAATGGCATAAGGAAAGTCTATTTAACAAATAGGGCTGGAAAAACTGGAAACACATCTGCAAAATAAAGAAGCTATAATATTCATTATTGCAACACACAAAAGTTAACTCAAGATGGATCAAAGACCTTGACATAAGAACCAAAACCATAAAATACCTAAAGACCATGTGGGAAAAACACTGCATGACCTCAACCTCAAAGAGATCTTTGGGGAAAGAACAGCTATAGCAAAAGAGGTCAAAGTCAATTGGAACTACACCAAATTGAAAAGCTTCTGCAAGGAAAGAAAACCACCACTAAAACAAAAAGACAACCCACAGAATTGGAGAAGACTCTAACATAGCATACATCAGATAAGAGCTTAATCTCCAAAATATATAAAGAGCTCATAAACCTCAACAATAAAAAGGCAAATTACCCACTCAAAAAATGGGCAAAACAACTAAATAGACACCTATCTAAAGACACACAGATGGCCTACATACACCTGAAAAAAATGTTCTACATCAATCATCATCAGAGAAATGAAAATAAAAACTGCAACGAGATATACTTCCACACACCAGTGAGAATGATCTCTATCAAAAACTCTGGAAATAACAGGTGTTGAGGAGAGGTGTGGAGAAAAAGGAACCCTGCTACACTGTTGGTGGGAATGCAAATTGGTGTATATTCTTTGGAAAACAATATGGAGGTTGATCAAAGAAAATAAAGATAAATCTATCATTTAATTCAATAATCCCAATCCTGGGCATAGTCACAGAGGATACAAAATCTCTAACCAGAAAAAAATGTCTGCACTTCTATGTTCATAGCAGCACAGTTCACAATAACCAAGACAAAGAAACGATCTAAATGCCCATCAACAGATGACTGACCAAAGCAGCTGTGGTATATATAGTCAATGGAATTCTAAGCAGCTATTTAAAAAGATAAAACTGTGCCCTTTGCAACAATCTGGATGGAATTGGAAGGGATCATACTAAGTGAAACAAGTCAGAAGGAAAACAAGAAATACATGGTAGTTTCACTCATATGTGGAATATAATTAAATGAAACAAATAGATAAACCCCAGAAAAAACTCACAAGACACAAGATGATAATTTCCAGGGGGTAGAAGTGGGGAGGGATGGAAAGAGGAGACAAGATGATAATAAAGGACACTGGGACTCTGATGAAAGGTATGGTGTTAAACATGATCGAGATAAGATGTCAGTATTGAAAAACGAATGCAGCATTGTAAACAAAAGTTCAATAAACATTAAAAATGGTCAATGAAGAAAAGAGTCTCTTCAATAATGGTTCTTAGAAAACTGGATATTTATATAGAAGATAATGAAATTAGACCCCATCTGTGAGATACCACTCACAAAAATGAACTCGAATTGGATTAAAGACTACGCATAGGACATAAACTGTAAAATACATAAAATATAACACAGGGGAAAAGTTCCCTTTCAAAGGGATAAGCAATTATACTTTTTTGGATGTGACACCCAAAACACAGCAACAAAAAATTTAATAAATGGTGCTATATGAAACTCAAAGTTTCTGTACAACAAAAGCAATGAGCAACAAAATGAAAAGGCAACCTATGAGTGTGCTCTGGTGGCCTAGCGGTCTAGTATACCTTAGAGGAGCCCCACATACATCCCAAGGTTCAGGGTTCAAGACCCAGGGCCAGGGTGAACAACAAATGTCAACAACTAAATGAAAAAATAAATAAAGCTCTTCTTCCTCTTCTCTCTTCCTTCCTATTTGCCTACTCACCTTCATTCCTACCTGCACCTTTCCTTAAAAAAAAAAAAAAAAGGCAACCTACCTAATGGGCAAAAATATTTTCAAGCCACATATATGACGATCAATATTCAAAATACATAAAGAACTTATATAATTCAATAGCAAATATAGATCTCCATAAGTTGTTCAATTTATTAAAACAGGGCAAAGGACCTGAACTGACATTTTTTCCAAAGAAGACATTTAAATATCAAAAGGTATGTGAAAAGGTACTCAAAAATCTGTCAGGTAAATACAAATCAAAACCACAATGAGATATCGCTTCACACCTGTTAGAATGACTAGTGTCAAAAAGAGATCACAAGCACCGGCAAGGATGTGGGGAAAAGGGATCAATTCGCACCGCTGATGGGAATGTAAATCGGTATGGCCACTATGGACAACAGTAAGGAGAGTCATCAGAAAAACTAACAACAGAACCAGTCTGTGATCCAGCAACTCCACATCTGTGTTCGAAGCAAATGAAATCACAATCTCCAAGTGATATTTGCACCTTCACGTTCATTGCAGCATTACTTGCAGTAGCCAAAACATTTAAACAGTCTAAGTAAGAACAGATTTTACAGTTCTCACCAAACACACATTAAAAAGCAGAGTTATATGCTGTTATGGATGCGTTATTGTGATAATATTTTGTAATAATCATTTGCATTATAAACACATAACAAAAGATCATTTTGTATACCTTAAAATTACACAGTTATGTATTGATTACCTCTTAATGAAGCTAGGAAAGAAAAAAAAAGGGCCGCGGTCTGCAAAGACCACAAGCCAGTTACTGAATCTTTTAAGTCAATCCTTAAATATGCAAGAAGAGTACAGACCCATGATTCTAAAACAAAGACTATTTTTTGACTATATGGTCCTAATCTAGGAGAAAGAAACAAATAGAATTCCTAAGCCTGCTGAGAGTCAAATTTTCACTTCCCAAGAAGTATACATATATCAGCGACAAGGAAAATAAAAAATAAGCAAGGAAAAATAAAACTCTATATCCCTTAAACTCTGGTATAGAGATATGTAGACAAAAATCACTAAAGATATCATTTTACTTCTCTTGAGGGAGTTTAGAACTAAATCCTATTATGTCTCAAATGTCTTTAGGGTCATATACCATATTGAGCGCACACACACACACACACACACACACACACACACACACACACGTCTCACTTCATGTATATGGAAGATACCAAAAGCTGGAGACAGGTTGTCAAGTGTTCAAGTTCACCCCCAACGCCCCCAATTTGAGGGATCCAGGACCCTGTCAATAGTCAGTTGCTGGGTTCTGACTATTCACCCTAAGTTCTGACCTCCAGTCAACCATCTGTAATAAATGCAGCCCAGGCTGAACGACAGAAACCCAGCTAAGGCATTTATTCCCAGGAAGAGATACTCTGATACTATAGCTCAGCAGTCCTGGTAATCGGTCTTTGGACCATCTCAATGATCCTAACTTTTAGAAGGAAGGATAGACGTGTGATGACTGACTCGTTAGGGACATACACTGATCACACACAGCTCATAGGACCTTACTAGTTTACCCCACTCAGCTTTATAATATCCCTAGAAACCACTCTGGTTTACTTAAGATGGTGAGAAACAATTACAGTTGAAAGATAAGGTGGCAGTATGCTCTGAGATCACAAAAATACATTTGCTACCAGTCAGCTCCGGACATAGCACAAGGGGCTATGGACACCACAGAAGGTGCAGCAATTACTTGGCTCCAAGTGTGATGAAATAAACTTTGCTGCTCTGTGTATAGAATTGCAGGGTAGGGGCATTCAAACAAACAAGAATCACCATCTTGACCCACTGGATTCTTGGGAATTATTAATGCTCTACTTCCATTATGTCATTAAGGAACCTGACATGTGGAACATGCATTTACTGAGGTTCTGCTAGTGCTAGGCACTATGGTGGATGCAAAGATAAATACAGCATATTCGCAAAGAATAATTTGTAGAAAAAAATAAATACATCAAGATTATCATGTAAGGAAGAATTTAATATCTTAGCAGAAGTATAAATTGAGAGGTCTTGAAAGATAAATGGAATTTTCATCCACAGGATGGAAAGGAAGGTATTCTAGGCAGAGGAAACAACTCAGGCAAATATAGAAAAGCTTAGATTTGTTCAGAAAATAGCCTGCTAGCTGAGTAGGCGGTACTAGGGATGTGTAGGCAAGCTCAACTTGACCTAGAAGCAGACCTGACACAAGAATTTGGGTTCACTTAGTTTATTTTGGAATGATCTCAGAATACCCAAGACAGGGAGTAATGAAATCAGTCAAGGTGAGTTAAAACACAGGTTGCTACTGTGGGCAATTGGAACATTCCCACTGAAGACCCGTGAAAGTCTACTGAAAGACTGTAGAACACACTCCTCCCAAGGGACGAAAGAGCTGGGGTGGTAAACCACCAGTGCTCATCCATCAATAGTTGAAGGCTGTTACTTCAGTGGTGTTTATTCTAGGCCATCTCCAGCTGAGCATGCTCTTGCAACAAAGAATCCTCAAACAAGAAGACACAGAGGTCTGAGGCAAGGAGTCTTTCAGGTATACAACGCCCAGTCTAGTGAAGTTGTAGGTGACCCTTGGAGTGACCCACTCACAGCCTCTAAAATATGAGGCATCTCCAAAGCTCTTGTATTCCACTCATTAGGATTCAAACCAGTATAGACTTTTGGGTCCTAGGCATTATGAAAGAAAAAACAAATGACTTAAATATGGTTCCTCCCTCTGTAAGCAGCATATAGTCCTGAAGAAAGGAGTCTGGGCTCTATAGTTTAGTGACTAGACACTAAAGATTTATGAGGAGGTGAGTAGTCACCTGATCAGACTGTCAGTGTTGTGGTGGGTAGGCCATTGAACAAAGGCCTGCACTTGGGTGGTGATGATGGAAAGAGAAAGGGGTACATGTGTGCATTAGCAGTGCAGACTTCAGTAAAATTTACAGGACAAAAAAAAAATCTGGTGAGGCATACCTGCCAATTGGATATAAAAGATGAAGGTAGAGGAGGATGCAAGGAATTCAGATTTAAGCCTTAGCAAAATGCTGGTAACAGAAACAGAAATCTAAAGAGTGGAAGATTTAGAAATGTTCGTCTTTTTCTGTGTTGACCTGACAATGCAGCTCTCTCCCACTGCCCTCCCATCCCCACCAGCAGCCATAACCCAGCATTCCTGTCACTTCCACCAGATCTGGGCTCTGGGCTAAACTAAAACAGCCATTTCCAGATCTTCCAGGCCCACAGAAGCAGAGCTAGGGATCTAAGCCACATTCATTATCATCAGTTCGCAATAAACACTATTGTTTTTTAAAAAAACAACAGATAGTCTTTCTTTCCACAAAAGCATAAGACTCTTGTCACCAGAGGGTCCAATCTGGTCAGGGTAGAATGTAAGCTTTCCCCTCAGCAGAGGTTAAGACTCAACGAAGAAAGAACACCTGGCTTTATTCAATGACCCAGGCAACTGGGAGACTTCCTTCTAAAGTGGTACCGCAGGCAGCTCCCACAGGTGTGTCTGTCAACATCAAAACAACCCTCCAAATCCTTGTCAGAACACTTACAGTATTCTTTGCTTCTATTTCAACCACAAATGGAACTCAGATAGCTAAGGATTCCTCCCCTCTCCTTTCTGAGGTTTGATTATTTTAAAGGGGCACTAGCCCCTTTAGGGAACTAGCCCCCCAGGGGCTCAGTTAGGAATTCCACATCACCAGTAGTGCTGGGCATGGATTCCTAGCAATAGCGTCTACTGGACTTTCTCTTTCAAGAGACAGGTGTAACCAGGAGACTGTGCCCAGATGCAGGAACTCCAAAATCACAGTGCAGAGCACTGAACACCTAGGCTTTCTACCAGGGAGTGCCCAGCAGGGTAGGCCAGAAGTTCAAGCCACAATCACACAACACTGCTAATTATTTTGAAATTGGAAGTGAAGAGGCTATATGGTGAATGAGTGAATCTCTCAAAGTTGGCTGTGGGTGAAGGGCGTTTAGCCTGAGGGAACACCAACAGGCTGATGGGACTCCCCAAAGGGAAACTTAGCTGTACGTTGGGTTCCCTGTCCTATAACCAACTGTTCAAATTCCAGTTCCTCCTTTGCTTTCTCCACAGCTTAAATTTCTGCTGGAAGAGTTGTGATTAGAACTAAGAGTGCCACCTACAGACACTTTAGTGCTAAATATTTATTGAAAAATCTGAAGAACATCTCTCACAAGCAGTTGTGCAAGATCCTAGTAGATCTTAAAGCATCACTGGTAAAGAAGCAAGGGGTGTGTGTGTGTGTGTGTGTGTGTGTGTGTGTGTGTGTGTGTGTTTGCATGCGGGCACACATGTGCATGCACACTAAAAAACAGGAGGCGCGACAGAACAAGAAAAGCAAAAGTGACAGATTCTGAGCTTAAGCTGACTGGAAGGATGCTGGTGATATAAACATGAGGGAATTTGCCAGAGCATCAGGAGAGAGAACAAATTCATCCCCAGCCCTCTCCACCCTCTCCCCTCACACTGAACTCCTCACCTATCCTCACTGCCAGCATTTCAGATACTTCCTCTCAGTCTGACTCTGAAAGCCTGATGATTTGGTGACTGTAGACCTGCTACAACCATGTTTCTTACCGATTTACTAGGATTTCCAGCACTTAAGTGAAACTATGGTTGGTCTCCTTTCTGCTTATCACTGGTGGACATTGCCCTGACCACCCCATCTCCACCACCCCATCTCTACCTCCAAGCAACTGCTAGTTGAAATATTAGGGTCTATGAAATCTGATCTTTTCTTAGAAGAACATTGGGCAACAAATATTAAAACATTGCACTTTTCATATTTTTCCCTTATATTTTAAATAATTGACTTTTAACCCAAAGAAAGAAGCCTCTAATGGTAGAATTTTGGACTGACAGAGAGGCTATGTTGGAGCATAGATCTTCCTCTGCATCCTCAAATCACCTCATATAAAACTTGCCTATAAATGTTTACTTTTATCCCCAATGTTAAAATTAACATTTGCCCTTCTCTGTGGTTTCATGGAAACAAGCAGAATCCTGGTCAAAGCTCAGCTCTGCACCTTTATCAAGCTATGTAGCCTTGAGCAAGTCATTGAATCACAGCCTCGATTTCTAATACAGAAAATCAATTAAAAAAAAAATACCTTTCTCATAGAGGAAGTTACAGATCTAAACGTCATAATCTCTTTAAAGAAAATCTAGTGCCTGACACATAGTAGGTACTCAATAAAATGTTAATTATTCTCTCCGGATTCATCTCCTTTCAATTCCAACAGGGACAATGATCGGTAACTATTTCTAAGCCAGCTTGTTTAGTGGATTTCACATATTTTTTGGTGACTTCTTAAAATATGATGCAGGCCCTATTTCCCCTTACTAACAAAAGGTCATTACATTAATTAAACACATGCTCAGGCTTGTCAGTGACATCTTAATTTAAACCAGAGTTCTCCCCACTTCAAACGGCTTCCAGTAAAAATGACAAGAGGAAACCACAGCCCTCTGATCACAGGGCCACAATTCAGTAGGTACCAGTTTTTCTTAATGAACAGTACCAAGACTGTGCATAGAAAGAAAAATATTTGCCAGAATCTCTAAAATGCACAAGAGGAGCTAAGGGGAAAGTGAGTTATAATCACATTGTTGATTCTTTTTCTCTGTTATTTCTCCTGAGGGTAGAGCTCATTTTCCTGGCTCCCAATACAATGACACCATAGTGAACACAGTGTATATTTTTAGAAGAGCTGTGTTGTTGTTGACATAGTACATGTACTGCTTTTAATCATCCAAGTCATGCCTGGATGACGGGTGTAACACAATAGGAAGGCAATGACTAGACAAATAGGCCATTTCCTGAAAAATACAGGAATATAATCAAACAAAGGGATTTTCCAAAATTCCATCATTGTGTGTAGTACTTATCTCGAGACAGGAATAAAGAGACATACCTCACTTTATTCCCCACTGAAATGACCCAGTATCCCCCTTCATCCACCTTTTTCAAAATCTAAATTAGAGTGAGTTATTCCCCTAGTGAGGTAGGCCATCCATTTTGATATATGCAGATGTGAGGGATGATGTGTGGGAGAAGAAAGAAAAGGCAAGAAAATGTATGTTCTGTCCTCAGACGTTGATTCACGGACCATGCAAGTAAAATCAAGGTGAGGATGAAAAAGGAAGCATCAGTTTCGCCCTCTCCTGATTCAAAGCTGAAGCTCATTTTTCTGATCACATAAGTGTGACTGAAAACAACAAAGTATAACCCTCACTGCTCTCTGTGAAGGATTTCCCTCCACCTTTGATGAGCAGTTGTAGTCAGGAGACGAGGGTGGAACAACCAAAGCTGATGAGAGGACCCGAAGAAAAGGTCTGGTCAGAGAATCACTGTGTGTAATGATGCTCTTCCCTTTCACAGCCATGAACTTGTGGCATTGTGGTAACAATTGCAAGACACCACCAACACGTTTACTCGCTCAGGATCTTCAGACATGGCCAGTGAGAGACAGGAAGAAAAAGGAAGAATTTTATAGCTTGACCATAGAATCTGGGATTCACAAAAAAATTTGAGACTGAAACATAATCACTCTGAGATCAACAATCACCTCATGGACACACAGTCCCCGGTTCGTGTTCCAAACGTTCATTCTTTTGAAAACAAAAAATATATTTCCCCCTAGAAACAGTGTGACTTGTTATGCCTGATACCAGGTCAGCCCTAAAAAAATCTATGCTCAGTCTTGAAAAGCAGAAGCAGCTGTAGGACTCCAGTCTCTCTCACCTGGGGAATCCTTATACCCACAGGATCAAAGCCACATGCACCAGGGACTCCATTCACAGGCCATGCATGGGTGATTTCCCAAAATCAGTTGTACTTGAGAAGTCATTCCAAGCCTAACATGTAGATGAGCATATGGAGCAGAAGGTGAAATTCACATGAATTTTTTAAATAAAACCCAGATGTATGGAGAGACTCTTAACTGGCACTTAACTTTATGATTACTTTACATATATTTACATTGTTTGAATTTCATTCTTCCAATAAACTTGTCTACATAAATTCTAGGGGAACCACTTTTAAATCAATAAAGTATAGACTCTTTAAGAACTCTCTGGGCAAATTTAGACTGCTCTTGACTTAATTGATTCACTGACCCCTTCAACACTGAGATCTTTCCATGAGCTGGCAGGAGAAATGTTAAATGGAAAGACTCCCAGACAGGACGTAAGACTCAGAAGAACTGTTTTCAAGACCCATATTCCCCCCAATACCACATGATACTGAGTATATTATTTCTGATTGCTTATTCATCCAAAAAATAATTACCGAGCACTAGGTGCAATGAACTAGACTTGTTTCTCTTTTGTAAAATGGGAATAGTCTATTCCCATAGTGTATAGTATTATTATGGTCAAATAAAGTACTATACACAAAAGCATTCCATAGCTATAATTCTATACAAATGTAGGATACTTTCCAACTTCAGGCACATCGTGGAGTAAGAATTTCCCCCAATTAAGCCTGAAACCCAGCCATCATTTGCAGCAGTGTCCATTCAGGGCAAACTATGTTAGAACACACATCGCTGTCTCTTTAACCTCCCCTAACCATGATGCCTTCTCTCCCACATGACCAATGCGGGTTGCCGGCCACAAACAGGAGGTCATATCACAAGTAATTTCTCTTTCCTATATCAGACCCAGTATCCACCAATCAACTTTCAGGATCCAAAGCTGAATATATTGGTTCAAAAACCCCTTTTGATTCCCAGGGTCCCCAGGATGAATCTACTACTTTCAATATATCACAAATCAAGTCTTCACTTGTAAAGGGCATTCTGTATCAGGAGTTTGCAGGTCACTACATGGACAGTTCTGAAGAAAAGTTCGAACAAACAACAGAAATATTTTCCACTGAACTGTGTTGCTGTCACACAGAGTGAGGACAGACCTGCAAGGGAGTTCCCACTGGCTGCTCAGGCCAACATCCCAGGAGGAACGCAAAGTGCACAGTCTTCCTGAAGGCGTGCAACTTTGGGGCTGTTCTCAGAGGATGCAAGAAAGGTCTCTTGGCAATGAAAGCAAAAAAAAAAAGGTAAAAAATAAGGCAATCTCCAAACTAAAGAAAACTAAATGTTTTCCTGTAAAGGAAAGATTTTTCAAACACTGGAGGCTAGAGCCATTGGCAGGACTATTGTAGAGGATGGGAATGCCGCCAATGTATTTGGTTGCAGCCCACCATTAGAAAGGGCTGAATGAATGCAAATAATCTCCCCCTAGGCCAAAGAAAATCAACGCCTTTTAATCTGGGGTTTTTTAATCCTTAGAGAGGGTGATAAACTAATTGAAATAAGCTTTGAGGAAAGCTTCTAGAAGCAAAGGAACCAATATCATGGTTGTTAAATTCACTCAAAAGAGAATAGAAACTACTTCCTGGTCACATCTACACATGGTCACAGACACAAGCCCTTTTTGCAAATGAAAAATCATAGATTAAGCACCTGCTACGTGTGAAACACTGGAAAAGTGTTCCAGGAACTGAAATGAAAATAGATCACCCCTGAACTCTGTTTGCTCACTCTCTATTAGGAAAACAAATGCCTACAGAAATAACTTAGCAGAAAGGAGTCCATGTTAAGAGGTATCAAAACACGCTATGGAAGTACAGATAAGGTGAACTTATTGTTAAATTATATTGAAGGAATGTTGAATCATAACGTCAGCTAGGCTTAAGGTGTGCATTATAGTAAATCCATCATTTCAGTTCTGTCTTCACTATACAATTGATCTCTTCTACATAATTTGCCCTCCATGCCTTCCTTCTCTTCTTAAAACCAGCAACTTGATTTTACTAAGTCTATCTTTGTTCAATTTAGTTCATTTGATTTCTTGGTTTCTCTAAATATCACATGAGTGGTATCAAGCAACATGTCTTTTTTCTTCTGGATTATCTCACTAAGCATAATTCCCTCTAGGTCCATCCATGTCACTGTAAATGACAGAATTTCATATTCTGACAGCTGAGTAGTATTCCATTGTATCTATAGACTACATCTTTTTTTTATCAACTCATCTGTTAATGGACACTTAGGTTGTTTCCAGTCTTGATTATTATAAATAATGCTGCAATGAACATGGAGTACATATATCTCTGTGAATGAGTGTAGTGTTTTTAGAGTAAATACCCAGAAGAGGAATAACTGGAGCATATGGGATTCCCATTCTCAACTTTTGAGGAATCTCCATTATGTTTTCCATAATGGTTGCACCATTTTACACTCCCATCAACAGAGTATAAGAGTTCCCTTTTATCCACATGATCACCAATATTTGTTTTCAGTCTTTTGGAGAAAAGTCATTTTCACAAGAGTGAGATGATATCTCATTGTTCTCTTGATTTGCATTTCCTTATTAACAAGAGAGGTGGATATATCTTTTCATGTGCCTGTTGGCCATCTAGAAGTCTTCTCTGGAGAAGTGTCTATTAAGATCTTCTACCCATTTTTAATTGGATTATTTGTTTTTCTGTTCTAAGTTTTATGAGCTCTTTATATAGTTTTGGATATTAACCCCTAGTCAGATGTATGATGTGCAAATATTACAGGAAATTATGACATTAATTCTGAGAGAGCAATTTGGGGGAAAAATTTAAATTGACGAAATGAAAAAGACAAGTTCATGGAATTTGCAGAGGTTAATAACTTGATAAACTGCAGTAACCATTCGAAATGCAAATCCGCTGGGGCATACTGGTGGCTTAGCAGTTAAGTCCGTGGCCCCTGACTGACGCAGTTTACACATATCCCAGGGACCTGCATTCACGACCCAGGGCTGGGAGGCACAACCATGGTGAACAATTAAATAAAATACATGCTTCTTCCACCTCTCTTCTCACCTGCCTACACCTTTCTTTTAAAAAAATAAAGCAAAGCCATATAGAAAAAAAGGAGCAGAAGGAAGAGAAGGAAGAAAGTAAAAATATAACAAAACACTTGTGTATAGTAATTATTTATACCTTTTTCACTTTGCATGTGCTTCCCTGGTTTCCTTAGGTTAACTAATTTAGGTAGGAATTTAGCAGATGCTGTTGGTTTTTTCTTCAATCCTGTCTTCCTGTTTTGTTAGAGCAGTCTTGACCTTTAAGAGAGGGTGGCTCCATCCAGAAGGCAGATGTGGTTTGGTCCACCTTTCATGGTCACCTCAGCCCTCCCCCAGTCAGCGGTTTGTTCAGGAATGAACAGGTGAAATCATTTTGGCCAATAATACTATAGGACTTCGAAGCATCTGCTGGATCTTCAAAAGGGACCCACAGAAGAAATTTTTTTGTGCTTCTCTATGGATATGGTCTGGTCCAGATGTGGAGCCTGGAGCTGCTGGCAGAATGAGAAATGGAACGAGACTGACTCCTAATGACTGCACCATTGAACTAACCTGCCCTGGGCTCCCTGCCTCTTGACCTTGCAGTATGTGAGAAAATAAATATCTTTGCTGCTCTGCCAGCTACCTCACATTCCTGTTACTGGAGCTGAGTGGGTCCTAAGACATGTGGAGAAATACTCTAGATTTGTTCAGCTCTGGCTGGGAAATGAGCACAGACAGGGGCTCTAGGACATGTCTCACTGTCATTGGGTTTGGCATGAAATAAATGTAATAAAGTCTTCCAATAAAACTTCTCACTCCTCAGCAGAGACCCCTGTGATCCTCTCCACACTCTTGCTTGTGGTTTTTCTAGGGGGCCAGGCAGGCTCTCACACTGGATTCAGCTGGCACTGAGATTAGACTGGAAGGAATTCCAGAGAAGAGAATCTAGAGGAAAAGGCAGGTAGGAGTTTGTGTCCAGAATTATCGAACAGGCTATTAAACCAAACCATGGAGTCCAAACTACTGATGTGCCCTAGCAGTGACTTCTTCATGCCTATGACACCGGAATGACTTATAGTCATCTAACACTTTCTATTTCAAAAGCACATGGAAACTTTATTTCACATAAATTTTGATCCTCAAGAAAACAACAGAAGATAAAAAGAGAAGTTACTTCTACCTTCATTTAATAACTAATCAAACTAAGATCGAGAATGATTAAATGATCTTTGTAAAGCTACAGCTGATATTGATGGGACCTGGATTTTGACTTTTATTCTCTTAAAAGATCAAGCACACAGAAATATAAATATGAATATATTTAAATACATTTATTGATATTATTAAATGTAGTATCTTATAAGTATATTATGTATAATTAAACACAAATATAAATCACAAAGGATCCCAGCCCTTATATCCTATTTCATGCTAATAGAAAAAAATAGATGCATTGAAATAAAATATTACAAGTGTCAAAAAACATTTTACAGGGGAATTTTGAGAAAAGTTTTACTCCTGTGTCTTCTGACTTATAAAACAAGGAATTTTTATGATACTATATTCAGTAGAGTTCAACAGTTTTTTTTCTTTTTTTCTTTTTTCTTTTTTTAATATCTATGATGCAGGAGTGGCCCTCAGGCTGAATCTTAAAGGATAAGTAAAAGTTGAGACGAGGAGGCTAAGAGGCAGGGAGAGATCAATCTAGGCTACATTGACCAAGGGGCATTAATCAGCTTGCTGCAGGGGAACATCAACTGGTTTTGCTGGAGCCCTGGATGCAGCAAATGCCAAGGACAAAATACAAAAGAGAAGTACAACAAAAATTACAGTCTGCCTCTGCCAAGGCCTGATCCTGCCCTCCACAGAGGCCTTGGAAAGCCAAGCTGAAGAGCCTGAGTCTCTTCTTTCAGTAAGTCCATGGTCTTCAAACTTGTTCTACTGATGGACCCACCTACCTGAAAAACCATGTGCCTGATGTCTTGTAACTTGCTTTGAAATGAATAGAAAAACAAGGTGAACTGATGGATGAACTGATGGATGAACAGACGGATGATTAGGTGGAGAGAGATGTCACAAGGCAAATATATACAAAGATTTATCAAATCTAAGTGGTGCATATATGGCTGCTCACTGCAATGGCTTTTACCTTTTCTCTATGTTTACATTTTTTTCATAATAAAAATGTTGGGAGAGAAAGAATTATGCTACCCCTCACACATTTTAAATGTTTTCATCCTAGATTTATACTTCCTTTCAATAAAAGGACATAGAAAATGTTAAACATTCTATAAAATTAAATACAATGAGACTTGACTAGAAAAAATATTGTATTTTAGGATTTGAGAAGCAGACTTTAACTCCCCAATTAATAGAGCACAATGAATATAAGAGAAATTATGTAAAATATTTGTTCTTGGTTTTTATACAATTATCTTGAACAATGCGATAGTCTCCATGCATTCCAGCTATATTCAAAAGAACCAGCATCATTAACTTTTACTATTTGGGCTGTTCTCCGTTCAGACTAAGCAAACACAGCCAAAGCCAAGTCCCGCCCTTAACTGAGATGCACAAAAGTGTGGGGGGGTTGGACAATAATTGCCACAGGATCAGACCACGGTAATTAACTATGGAAGAAGTTTCTCTAAAAACCCATATTTCAGTTTATCTCTTTAGTCTTCAGAGGTTTTTACATCCTAGGGCAACACACCAAAGTAAGACCAAAGGGTCAGTAAAAAGCCAATCTTTGTTTTGTAAGGAGTAAAAGTAATGTGATTAGAGACTCGATGTTTATTAAAAGCCTGGAAACTGATTTCAGAAAACCCATCCATGCGTAAGTACCCCTTGGAAAGTCTTTGTGTAGCCAAGTTTTGCCGAGGTCCAGCCGCAGCAGGATCCAGGGGGTCCCCAAGGTGGGTAAGGCGTCGGCGAGTGGGAGACAAAGAGACTCAGACTCGGAGGCAGAGTGAATCTTTGTTCCGTTCTTATTACAAGCAAGCAGGTTTTTTATACTTTCTTTTTGCAGCTTTTAGTCTTAAGATTACGTAAACCGAAAGCATAGACCCGCATAGTATTTTTGTTTCTTAAGTAAATGAGTTACCTGACCTTTTTGATAGGATCTTGCTTAAGGCAAGGTGTGAGACAAAAGAGAATTCCACAGATTTGTGAAAGGTTAGAAAGTTATTATCAAATTCCTAAATGCATATCAAGCTGAATTGAATCTGGCAGGCCCTTTTGAAATCTAGCAAGTTCTTGTTGCCCAGTTTTTGTGTTAGTCCTATTTTTATGAACCTTTATAAGTTGTTCTAATAGTTTTACTTTTTGTTCCCTATTGTGCATTCTGATTCCATTTTCGTCATAGGCACCTGTACATGGTAAGGGGGGAGCAGGCAGTCGTCCTGCATTATTTTTTCCTCTTGGTGGGTACCATAATTTTCCCTTTAATCTTATAAGCTATTGTAAGGTGAGGACAATGCTGTGGGAGGGGATCGGAATAGT
>RJWH01009781.1:0-20543 GCA_004363575.1 Solenodon paradoxus
AAGGGAGGAAGGGAGCTGGCACTGTCTTACACTTTTGAGAATCACTTTCATGTCTGGCTTAATAGACCACATCTAGATTTTCTCAGATGTGCTTCTGCCTTGGATCTGCTGTGATGTTACATGCCTTGTAGCTTCTAGAAAATGTCACTAAATATTTTGGAAAGAACGAAAGTAAGAAAAAGCTAAGACTATATTTGCCTGGAGTGAAACCAGCTTTAACCACCTAGCTCCTCGCCACTGCTGCCAGACCGCGGTGTGACCCAGGTAACTTGCCTGCTGACTAGACATCGTGCTGACATAGAGGGTGTCTCCCTGATCAGATGAATGATGACTTCTAATTCTGAGGTCAGCCTCCCCACCCACCCTCCAGGGTAAAGTGGTGGTGGCATGCACAGCCGAACCCAAAGTGCCAGTCTTTCAGGGAGGCGCCCAGGGGGTCCCTCCCCTGCCTGCACCTGTTTCCCGCCCCCCAGAGGGGCACTCAGGGAGCAAGGCAGCTGAGGGGCCAGTTGCACACCTGTCCCTCTGCTGCCCTGGCCGTGAACTCAGGGACCCTGCCCCTTTACAAATGTAATACAGGCAACCCACTCTATGGAGAGTCTTTCAGGCTGCAGAGGTTGGCTTCACAGGAATAGTCCAGAAATACTCAATCATTTCTTGAGCGCTCTTGCCATCTTCTGTTCTTTCCAAGGGAGGTGGGTGGCAACAGAGAGTCTACGTAGGTGCCCCTTTAACGGTGCTGCTGGGAACAGGCCCCACATCGAGAGAGAGGCCGATCCCTCAGTGACACAGGTGAGACCACCTGGAGAAGGCCAGAGTTCAGCCTTCCATGCATCCTGCCATCCCCGCCGCCCCTGCAACACACACACACCATGGTGAGGCCTGGCCCTCAACCACACGGAGGTAGGTTCCAAGCACCAAGGGGCGGTGGGCCCTGGGCAGGTCTGTGAGCCAGCCAGGCACTGGGCCCGGCTGCGGCCAGAGCAGGTGGGGAGGGCCAGGGTGGAGAATGATCAGGAACAGAAAAACAATCAGACGTGTCAACAGACACGCTGCGCAAGCCGCAGCCCTGACAGACTGAGACATCTCCAAAGAGTCTTGCACAAAAGATGCTTAATTTTTAATGAGATAAAATCTTGGACAAGACACAAAATGACCACATCTGAGGATACGGTAAGAAAGTGACCTTTTCTTGGTGTAAATAAGAATCAGCAAAGTGAGACGGGCACTCCCACCTCATCTCCTCTTCCAGACTCAGGCAACAGGCCCAGAAACATGGGAACCATGCGAGGCTGTCTTGTCATCGCCTTGGGGCCCACAGGAACGGTGCCCAAGCTAACCAGCCCCTAAACAAAACTGCTGATGGGGAACAGAGGGACGCAATGGCTAACCAGCCACAGAGCCCCAGATGTGTGGCTGTTCCACAGGCCCTGGCCTCACTGGTTCTCATCCTCAGCTCACCTGTCACCTGTCACTTCTTCCTTCGCCATGGAGCATGGTCTGAGGACAAAACTCACTGATTTCTTCCTTCTGATCAAATGCCAACTGCTAACTTCCTTCTGCTTTTAGAAAAGCAACAGATAAAAGCTTTGTACTTTTATTTTTTCAAACATAGCCTCAAGAGTTTATTGTCTCCATAATAAAACAAAAAGTGAAGCTCAGTACTGGGTCCTTGGCCCTTCTGCTTCTAGTCTCCAGTTCAGAATGCTCACACCTCTTAACAGCAGCACCCACTTCTAGCTGACACCCCACACAGTCAAGACTCAGCACTCTGTCATTTAGGTCTTATTTTCTGGAGCCCTGGCTTCGCCTGCCCACTGTGGCCACGCCAGCCCTGTCCTACTGGGGGGGCTTGAGGAGTCCTTGCTCGCCTTGCTCGTGTGCACCACTGGGGCTGACGCTCGCAGCACTTCCTACAGGAGGGGCACCGCCATGCTTTCAAGAGCGTTGCTGGCAACGAAGGCCAGACACAATCTTTTCTGGAATCATCTCTCCAGATCCCAGGGATCCCACTGGCACCTGCTTCATGCACCCAGCACCCCTGCACCCTCACTCTACCAATGGGTCAAGACCCCCCCCCCCGGGGGGGCCCCAGTCCAGCTCCAGGTCACTGTGACATTCCCGGGGCGCTGCATGTACAGCATGAAACTAGTGCAACTCAGCAGAGTGTCACCTCCTGCCCCCCAGCCCAGAGGCAGATAGACAAGGCCTTCTCCTGGGGCGTGAGACAAGGACGGACACAGACAAGGCAGATGCAGCGTGGACCAGCGTGCCTCTCATCTCCCATCCACACAGCTGCACTGCAGACTCTCCAACAGGCGGGCGCTGCCGGGGTCTTGGATCAGAGCACTATGATTTCTGATTACACAGGAGCTATGCTCTGCCGCCCTCCACGCAGCCCTAAATGCTGATCACAATGGATGCCGACACACTTAGTAACAGATGCCCAGGCACGGGAAGTTTGGAAGTCATTAATATGACTACCCTGCAGTAACCTCCCCTAGAAAGCTGGGCAGAGGAGCACAAAGCCATGCTGGCAGCCTGGGGCTCACACACACACACCCAGGGACTCGCAACAACTGTCAAGAGAATCACCAGGGTCACTCGAGGTGCAGAAGGGTTCCACTCTTTCCTTTGAAGGAAAAAAGTCACCGGGGACCAAAGGCAGAGTCACGCACCCCACAGGCTCTCTGCACACAGTCTGCCTCCTGGCTGCAGCCCCTCTGCAACTGCACTTCTCAGAAACTGCAGACAGAATCTGATGAGCGAACGCAGCACAGCCCTTAACCCAGAGCAGACAGACGCAGTCCATGCGGGGGCATGCAGCTGGCTGCCCAGCATCAGACGGGACAGAGTGGCCAGCACAGAGGCAGGAAGGACAATCAAAGGCAGACTCGAGGAGAAGGGACACATCTAGTTGAGAAGGAGGTGCTTCCAGGCGCCTGCCTGCCCGGCCCCAGGCACAGGCTCAGGTGAGCTCCCAGTGGACCCATGAGGAAGCCAGGAAGGAGGGGAGAGCCTGTGCTCTGAGCGCTCCACCCACTGATACAGGCGAGTGGTTGCTAATGGCAACAGACATCCCTGGCCCCGATCGAATTTCTGGGCACACACACAGCCTCCAGACCCAGCACATGCTTCTCTGCTGGATCTTCTGCGCAGCCATCAGCCCGCACGCCACACAACGCGGAATGCACACGCGTGGAAGCACAGGGAGGGCAGCCTTGGCCAGAGGCACGCGAGGAAACTCCCAACGCACGGTGTTTCCAAGCTGCCTGGCGCTGGCAGCGCACAGGCCACTGTGCAGGCAGTGACGGCACGCTGGCCACGTGGCCAGCAGTGAGAAGCATTACATCATCTCCTTTGTGCAAAGATGAACTGCAGGAGAAGCAACTGCCTGCTGGTTTAGGCACCACGCAGACCTGGGCCGCAGATGGCTGCAGTTGCTGCTGGGGGAAATCATCCTTCCTCCTTCGTGTCAAAAATAGAGAATGCCCCCAGAGATGACAAACTCCAGCTACCTGGGTGCACTAACAAATTCATACTCACCGTTTCCCTGTGCTTTCTCAAGCACAGTTTCTTAACAGATCATTCCAAAAACTGGAATGAGGAAAACATTTTTTTAAAGTCCTTTTATAAACTAGGTTAAAAAAAATCAGAATAGCCGTTCATTCCAGATCTACCTCATCCTGTGCCAGGTGACGCACACCTGGTCTCCATCCACGTTGACTCCATCATTAGAAGGCAATGCCTGGTGTCACGAAGCCTTGGGAGAGGTTGTCACCAGCCCAGAACTCTGCTCTGCTTATTGAAACATGATTCTAGTAACAGGTAAGCCTGGAGCTGCGGAGAATGACATTATTACCAAGAACCCTGCTCACTAAATGTGTCCTTGGAGCAAACCCGGCTGCCTCACCCTCCAGCCTTGGCAACGAAGTATTTGCGAAGAGGGTCCATGCAGCTGCCTGACTTGGACACGTGCAAATTAAACTTACACAAAGGAGCAAGTGAGGCCTGACCACGTGAACACATTCCCCAGTGGTGGTTCCCTCTTCTGAGGCCCAGGGAGCTCAGCTGTTTCTCAAGTTGAAGGCACGACCAGAGTCTCCCCTCTCCCGCACACTGGCCAGGTCACAGCGTGGGCATTCGGCCAATGGTCCTCCCTCTCAAGGGTTGACAACACCCGTCTGCCACAGACACCCTCGCCGCAGGGCTTCAGGGTGGCTCGCGAACCCAGAAAATGACCTCATCAGTACTTTTCAACCCTTCCATTCCCAGGTCTGCTCTGCCAACAAGCCTGCATTTCCCCTGCAGCACGTGTTCACTGTGCTCTGCCATGGCGAGGCCTCTGGTCACCTCTGATGAGCAGCACCCAGGTCCGGGGCCTCCGGGTTAGTGTTTCTGAGACTGTCTATTCCCAACCTGTGAGCACGATGGGGCAGGAGCTGCGTCTGCACACCTGGCCTGCGCTGAGTATGCGGTCTTGCTGTCAGGGACTCAGAAGATCTTTTTTGACGGGCTCAGTGAGGGGTGGGGGGGGCATCACCTTTGGGACATCAGTCAGACTTGGACTCAAGCCCCAGAAGAACAATCTGCAAGTTCATAAGCTCCTTGGGGTATCAGGGCTGTCATCTATCCAAAGAGGTAAGAATTCCTAAGATGGCTTGCCCTTGGGGCTCAGCAGTTATGTTCGCTGCCTCCACTGGCGCAGTCCATGCACATCCCCAGGACCCAGGTTCGTGACCCAGAACCCGGGAAAACCATCAGGATGAACAACTAAATAAAATAAATAAATATGTCTCTTTTCTCTTCCTGCCTGTCTGCCTGCCTACTGTTCTCCTTCATGCCTTTTCTTTAAAAAACACTTTTTTTCTTACATGCACTCTTGCTCTGAGCATTAGCCTCTGCAGGGCTTGGAGCATGGTCCTGGACACCAACAACGTCCAGTGAACATCAGCTCTGATGATGCTCATCTGTTCCAAAGCAGAGCCCAGAAAGTGTTCCCGATGAGGGAGGATAGACAGGAGAGTGGTCAGAGCCAGGCATCATCCTGGGCAGTGCCAGGCAGGGGTGCATGCGCAGCAGGCTGCCCTCTGTTCCTGGAAGACCTAGGGTTCACCTGAGGCACAGGTGTGCCTATTTCACCCATCCTGTTACCAGGAAATTAACCATTCAAGTCATGGAGCTGTTCAAAATCATGCATTTAACTTTCCTTATCTGCTCGATGTCACAACAAATTGGCAGTGGATGGAAGTTACTAAAATGCAATTTCAAACATTTATAGGTTAAAAACAAAGAGGCCAAAAAGGTCACAAATAGCCCTTCTGTGTCAGCCCCCAGATTCTAACTTGCCAAGAGAGTACCCTCTCTCAGCATGGGCTGTAGTCCTGAAATTAAGATGTATTTTAATGTATATAACAGATACTCACATTAAAAATACAGACTGAATATGAGCATGTGTGTATCTTATAAGAACTCCATCACAAAACTCAGAAAGTTTCAAATGCTCAACAATTTCTTCAACATTATCAATTTCTAAGTTAACCTATGAGAATTAATTCCTCAAGACTTTTATTTTTAATAGAATTAACAAAACAATTCATTATAAAGCTGTGCTTTATTACATTTGAAAATAACTATCACATTAAAAAAATTTTCATAATTGAGACTGAGCTCCCCTAGAATTCTGAGGGTTCATATTTATATATCAAAATAATGACAGCAGGAGCATCCAATCCCTGACTGCAGAAGTAACAAGTCATTTCCAGTGTCCTGGACTTGGCTCAGCCCCACAGTGGTGGGTGGAGAGAAGTGAGGGAGGGAGGATGTAGTGGAGACGGGAGAGGCTCCTTCCAGTCTGGGGGCACAAAGGCTGCTGGTGTGGCACAGTGCCCAAGGAGAGTGGCCAAGAGCACAGCCCGGCTGGGCAAGGAACCTGGGCAGAGGGCACAAAGGGGGCACCTCTCCAGGGACAGACTGGTCATCTGGAGTGTGTCTCATCAGTACCCAATTGCAGGGCAGGGGTTCAAGAACACAAAAGACAGAGAGACAGATGCAGAGGCAGAAATAAGACACAAGATATGACTGATAACAAGAGCCTAGGTCAAAAAAGAGTTCGCCTTTTTCCTTTTCCTCTCCCTATCCCCAGTCTCTACCTGGAGAGGAAGACGGTGAGGAGGTGAGGAGGTGAGGCAGTGAGTGAAGGTGAGAGTGAGAAAGGGGAGTAGAAGAATAAATAGTTGGGCTGTCTGAGTGACCTTGTCGTGGAGGTGAGTGTGGGTTCATTGAGAGTAAGACTATCCTGATCCCAGAAGGGAACGACCCCTGGGGCTGGCCAGCTCTGTCTGCCACTCCCTGGCCATTCTGGCAAAGCGGTGATGAGACTATTTAAAAATACAAAGAGCTAAGTTCCAGGAGTGCATGTACCTCCCAGCCCTGAATGATGTTAAACCTGAGAATTCACACCTGCTTAATGTCTAGTAAATTAAAATTTCAATCTAAGAGACATGAGGTATTACAATTTTAATAGTGTTGATCTTATAATGACATTATATTTAAATTGTTTCAAAAAAGCATTTTATTTATCTTGAACTTTCACCTCCTGGTTTAAATTGCTTCAAGGAAACAATGAAATGGTTTGTAACTGCTTATCTGATAGAAGACAGATGGTGGGGGCGGAAGTAAAATTTACAAGGGCTTTAAGTAAATCAAGGGCCTAGATAATGAACATTTTTCTCATTGTATCATTAACTAAGAGTTACTTCCCAGAACTCTCAAGTTCCATTTCATACATACTCTAATCCCTGAGTGGCTTCAGTCTTTCCTGCTTGGAACAGACACCCACATATTCAACACTCGAAGGATAAACCAAATCCCGTGGCTGGGACTATTTAACCGGAGTGGGAATCGCCTGCTGAACCCGGCTTTACGCAGGTCAGTCTCTGGCTGGCAGAGGCTGCCGTCATCGGATTCGGAAGCACTGGGCCAAAGACCGCCCTTGGCCCGTATTCTTCTCAGTGACGTTGTGAGTCCAGGCCCACCAGCGGCCACCACAGGGACAGTGTGGCCCAAGGCCACTGACCCGCACACAGAGGCCCTCCAAGCCGAGACATCGCCCACTGGTGAGGGTAGAACGGCCACCAGCTTGTTGTAACTGCATACTAACACTGAGCAATGACAAGCATAGTTCTTAAGAAAACAAGATTCTGTTAGCAGCTGCCTCAAAAATAATCTAAGTCTTTCTTTCCTTAATTCAAAAGTGGAAGAGCGGGTGAGGGAACTGCAGTCCCCCTGAATGAGGAACGCTGTTGCTGCAGGAGACTGACCATTAGAAGGTTATGCTAATCCCAGCCTGCACACTCAGAAAGAATGTTCTGGCTGAAATAAACACCAGTGAACGAAGGGCTCGGATTTCTGGGGATACTAATGTCAAAATCATGCCAGCATTGTCAACAGGTGCAAATGAGCTTTCACAGTATGCTGATTTAGACAGCGCGCACAAATGCAGACACCACCGAATGACAAGTTGGGGAAGAGGGTGGTCAAACAATACACAGGACCAGCTGAAGACAGGCTTTATCACAGCAAAGGCTACCTTTCACCCAAAAGATGCACCAGCGTTTTCACACTTTAGGTCAGTAATACTTCAATGTTCGAGGCTGAGAATTTTACACACATAGCTGTCAACGTCAAGATGACTCTTGGATAACCCCAAACCTCCTTCTCCCTGAGCCCCCAGCGCCCAGAACCCAACCCACTCTTGATAAACCACCCAGATCCGCCAGGAATGCCCTGCTCCCTAAGGAGATGACACGGGCAGACATCGCCTGTTTTAATGTTTAATGACATGACCGCTATTATTCTCTAATGCAGCACGGGACGAGGGGAGGAGGTGGACTTCTCAGGCCTGGTCTGGTAGCCTACCCTCTGGAACAGTTATACCAGAAAGCACATTCTCGGATGCAAGTAACCACTTCAGAGACGCAGCCCTAAATGCGTTGCGTCTAAGTACTCTACACGCTACTGCGAGAACACGATGTCTCAGGAGCTTAGAGGGAAGCCTGGTTCCCACATCCTCTAAATTTCAGAGCGGATCAGCCTTGGCCAGGATGCCTGTGACATCACAGCAGTGACGGTCGAACCTTAACTCGGAATCCTACGTGCTTCCACCACACTGAATGCTATAGATGAGAGGGAAAGCACAAGCGCACAATGCATTCCTGAAATAGGCAACTTCAAGGACAAAACCACCACCTCTGTGAAAAATAAGGTATATTTGTTAAGGTATCAGGATCTACTTACATGACAGAAGTTTCGGTCTCTGAGTTAAAAGGCTCTAACTAGAGACCTCAAATTTTTTTCCAGGATGTTTTCCTTTCCTCATTTTAACTAATGGGCCTAAGGCATCACATGCTTAACGAGCCTCCCCTCGGTCAGACAGCGGCAGGAAGAACGAACACCCAGCCCACCCAGCCCCAATGCAGCATCTGAGCCACCCTCCCTACAGGAGCCTCCCCCGCTGGCCCTGGCCCTGCTGATGTAGCCGCGCTACCGGCTAATTTGCAGAAAAGCAAGCGTAAAACTCAGATGGGGCTCTTGCTATTTTCCTCGGAATACCCTCTCTATTTGATGAATGGGGAAGCTTCAGGCTCTGGCATGTCTGTACTGAAAACTCATCATACAAGGCAAAAACTAATGGAAAATGTACACTATTAAGGAAGAAAAATACCCACACACAAAAGTCAATATGGCCTTCTAATGCACCTAATTACTTTAGTGGTATATGCTTTCCTTACAAATGCATGAGAAAAGCAAATGCTGGAAGAAACTAGCTTGGCTCATATCCTCATGCTGAATCTTTCTTTTTAATCCAGAATACGATATTCATTAAAAAACAATGTTTTGTCACCTCTATTTGAAGTATATCTTTCTAAATATCACTTTCTAATTCAAGAGGCTCTTGACTAAAGTCCTGATGGCAGGTACCTGGAGAGCTGCTGCTTTTCAAACCAAGCACCACAGACATGAACCATCAACCAAGGGCTCTAAGTTAAAAGCAACTTACTGGAGGTGGGGAAAACGTACTAGCATGAAGGGACAGAACTTCAAAGCAAAGTTAAATGCAAGTTGAAACAAAACCAAACTCTTTCTTCCTGAGACGTGGACTGAACCCTGAGGGAAGACCAAGGGTAAATGTGAATGACAGGATATCGGATTAAGCACGAGGCAGGGACAGACACACCACTCCAACACTACAGGAAACAAGCCTGGGAGAAAGAACCAAGGGCAGTGGGAAGAGCCTCCATGTGGCACTTACTGGAAGAAGACAGTCATCACCAGACACCTGTCGTCTGGCCCATGTGGTCCGCATGGCCGACAGGGCTGAGGGTAAGGACGCCCCTTGTATGAGTTACTGTTCCTCTCTGCTGGAACTTCCTGCCCAATATGTCAAGGTTCACTTGTACCTGCCTTCCCGGGGGGAAAGGGTGTCTATAGAAGGTGGGGGCTGTGTTTCCCATTTCTGATTATCCTTCAGCAGTGCAGAGTACAGAGGGAATTTAAGAGTCTGTGGATGCCAAAGGCCCCATATTATTCTTTTCCTCTTAATTTTCTTTTGGAGTGTGGCTATTAAACCATGAACTCCTCTAGGACTGGCAAATGACATTTTATTTTCACCTTGCGAGGATTCTCCAAAGCAAAAATTATGTACCAGGCTTAATAATGTATTTAATCACAAAAACTGACAAGACCAGATCGGCATAGGATTAGTCTTAGTTGCTGGCTTCTGTAGACACAGGTTAAGAAAGGTTCAGGTTAAGAAAAGATGACTTCGAATATCTTTATTATATACATAAACAAGTATGTCCATATCCCAAGGCCATATTAAAGTCGAGAAGAAAAGAACTTCCTATCAGTCAGCTGAAAACGTCAGGAGAACGCGAGCATGTGGTTAAGAACACAAGAGCAAAACCACACCTGAATTCTAACCTGGTTCCCACTGACGAGCTGTGCGACCTCAGATATGTTACTTACTTCTCCGTTCCTCGGTTTCCACGTCTATAAAACCTTGCAGTGCTGCAGTGAGGGTCAGAGCTAACACAGGTCAAGAGTCTTGGTCAAAAAATGGCAAACCACAGGGACCACGGTCATCACTGTTTAGTGTCATTACTGCTGCTGCTGTCATTTCGAGAATCACTGGAACAACTTACTTTTAATTTCAGTAAAAATTACAGCACTCGGATACACTGACTACTATGAAAAATGGAGTATAATTTATCCTACAGACTTTGCAAAACTAGAAGCACAAGTACTGGGTATCCTGACAAGAGGAGAGAAGAAACTAGAGTCTAAAGAGAACAACACATTTTCATTGTTACTGCCTTTCTCCAAATTGTGTTATTGTAACTGGTAAAATGCAAGAATCCTAAAGTCACCATTTTAGAGCAGAGAAACGGTCTATATCCACAGCAATATAAAAATCAGCCTGTCATAGGAATCGAGTTTCAATTCCATAAAAGGTTCTGAGAACTTTTTGTAAAGTACACAGTCTGGGGTAGGGACCGACGGCCAGTTCTGCTCCCGTGGCTTCCGACTGGATGAGTCCTGAGTACTGGTTCTACAATGCGCAGACTTGGTGGCCACTGCACACAGTCACGAAAAGACTGCAAGGCTTCTCTTAGTCCAGCCCCTGCTTGCTTTCCAACACCAGGAACACTCAGTCTCCTACTGCGGGATAAATAAAGCGGACTTATGATCATCAAAGGGTAGTTACACACATGAAACTGAGGCAGCTTCTCCCCCAAAAGCCTACTCTGGTTGTAGTTAACATGTAAGAAAGTTATTTGGAAAATATTCTTCCTCGACCACTAAAACTCAGTGTTGAACAACCTTCACCAAAAATAAGCCTTCATTGTAATAATACTAAAATACTGATAATTTTAAATAAGAGTAACAAAGTGGCATTTTTGCTTCTTTTATCATATTGAAATACATTGGCTAGTTCCACCTAAAACTATCACCTCTACTTAATCACTCAGACATCCTCAGAAAATTCATTTCACAATTCACAATAATGCCAATTTCAAACTTTTATCATTTATATTACAAAATGGGTTACCAACACTTCAGTGAAACCCCATCCCGATGACTTAATTCAAATAAATTCAGAGGTGTGCAGATGGTGTGAGAATGGATAACCGGACCTAGTTCCCCAGGACTTGGGTTAGTGAGCAGTCTTCTTCTCTGGTCTGAAGATGACAAAAGGAAACAAACCAGGAACACATGCGTGCTGGAATCGGACATGCAAACGCATGCTTACAGCTGAAAGGGTTTGGAAAATGTCTGGCTGGTTAACAGATGCTTGGTTTGGATTTCCTCTCAAATATGTTTTTAATGCTGATAATGCTTAAATGCAACTGTTCCTAGCAAGAGAAGGAGTGACGGGAATCAAAATCTGCTGTTATGTAGAATGGGGCAACCTCAGGATAACAGCTTAGTGGAAATCTTACAGTGATTTTCACATATGTAAATACATCAGTCGTTCCCAATCTTCCTGCCACCAAGAACCCCTCTTCCTTCATTTTATCCCCTGGGGAAGCTCACGATTTGAAAGCCTCCCTAGTGACTTGCATTTAGTAGATAATAACTGACCCTATTTTAGAAATTATTTATCTATTAGAATAAACCATTGTGGCCACATTGCACTCATGAAAGCGAATAAACTTCATGGTTCACTTAGTTTCCAAAGCCTTATTCCAGAAACCTATATGATTCCCATTAACTTGTTATTACTATTTGAAAACTTGTTACTCACAGACTAAAGACAAAATCCTGAAAAATAACAAAACTTAGATTGCAAAGGAAGGTGGGCCGGGCAGAGTTCAGAAAGAGACCGCTGCAGAGACGAGAAACCCTGGGGACACTGCAGATGAGGAAGATTGGCACTCTCCGACATGTACAAATGTGTGCGAACAACTTCTGAATTGAGAAGGTATTCCTTCTGCCCCATCGCTGTCTCCTCGCCCCAACAGGAAGGCCAGCCTCCACCTTCACGAACCTTTCCTGTGATGGGGAACGGCATTCCTTTTAAATCCATCCACAGGTCCGTCAGCCATTCTTCGATGTTTGCTGAGCCGAATTCTGACCTCGCCTTATGAATTCCAGTCATTTATGCTCCTGTTTAGTCCCTCCACGAAACACGAAGGCAACACAACAGTGGAACGAATGTGGATTTTCAGTTGGCTCAACCCAATCAGAATTCAGTTCTGCAACTGGGTGACCATGGGCCTCAAAATCCCGTCGGCAAAATGATGGTACCAGAGAGATCAGAGGAGCTGACAGGAGCTCACTTCACAGGCAGACGCTCGCTCAGCGAATACAAGTCAGTTATGCTTATCTGTCATATGAACACCTCAACCGTGCCGGGGCTTGGGGCACGGAAGGGGATAATGAACACCATTTCTCCCACGAGGCTGTTCCCACATTTCTTGTCAGCAAAGAGACCAGGGTGGACCCAACTTTGGCGCACCGAGAAGCAGTCACTGCAGACAGAATCCAAGCACAGAAGTCTTATTCTGTACACTTCCACCAAGCACGGGAGCAGAAACGCCAGCTATGTTGTGAAGAATACTCACGTAAGCGCGAGAAAGGCAAAGGGGGTTGGCAGGCGGAAGGAGGTGTGCACTGCTAACCAGGATGGAAATTTACAAAAAGAAATGGTCGGCTTTCTATCAAAAACAAATATGTAAGCACAATGCCGGAATGCCATTTATATATTCTGGATTATTCCTGACAGTTTAATATTTTAATTCTCAACATTTTATTGACTATACAAAACGTCCTGGGTATCTGCTCCACGTCTCAAGTCCATGATCAATGATTTCAGATTACATGAGGCCGCCTCCTTATGACCTAAGAACTGGTACCAGGAACTGCGACTCTTCACCCTACAAAAGTGCCTGTTTTTATACCCATCTGCCATGAGACGACAAGGATTTTCACGAGTCAAGTAGGCTGTGCAGGTGCCTGTAAACTCAGGGACTGCACAGCCCTGTGAAACACTCTTCAGGATGCAGCAGAGAGCACTGCAGTTCACGTCTACATTCTTTACGAAACTGCAATCCAAGATTTTAGCTTGAAGGTTATTTTCAGAGTTTAGAAAAAAAAAGGAGCTCAAAATGTTACACTAAGGGGAATACTGAATTCTGTCTTTATACCATGTACCTGGACCATGAAATAGAAAGCTTATCACCCAGAGAACAGACATGCTCCAGCCCTGCACGGCACTGTGGTGGGAACCAGGGGAGAAACGGGACAGGGATAACTCACTTTGTGTTGATAAACTATCCTTATAAGTTGTTAAAAAACCATCATAAATGCTCGTTAGAGTAACGAGCAAGTTACTGAAACAGTTCAGACTGGCAGTAAGGAACACACTGAAAGGCTTTCTTCATCACCTAATACCTTCTTCACAGAAAGTCCCTCCTGGAACACAGTTCACCTTTACCATCTGCCCTAGCTGCCTAAAAATAAAATTGCTGGACATTTTTCTGACTTTCAATCCTATTAAAATCTACTTACATGCTGTTATTTCAAGAAATCTGACCCAAATTCCCCATCCTCACATGGAAGTATCAGTCACACTATCATCACTCTAAAATTCACAGGAACGAAAAATTAAACCGTATCTGATGGAAAGGGAAATTGCCCTCCTCCTCTAGCAAGCCCAGGGCTCCATCGGGCAGCACTGGAGCAGTGACCACAGGAATTGCTGAAAACAACGTTTCTAAAGGCCCGTGCACCCAACAAATAATAACAGAGCTGACCCTAAGAAAGAAGAGAAACAGCCGGCTCACGGATTCACTTCAGTCGTCGCAGCCTCTACCTTAAAAACGAGGCTGGCAGGCTTGGGCTGCGCACGTGACCAGCCTCCCTTTCAGCACCCAGCTGTGCGGTCCTGACCGCGTGATGGCCAACGTCAGCCACAGGGGCAGATGTGGACTGCCGGCCGCGTCTGGGCACCAGTCAGACGCTTCAAGCACCTGGGCAATGAACTCGGAGGGTCCCTGTCTCATGTGACCGTCACGTCCGTGTCCACGTCCATCAAGGCTACAACTGTGGGTCCCAGGCCAGCAACTGCCGGGAGCAGCAGGTGTGCGCATGGCACAGGCGCACCGTCAACCCGCGCGTGCACCGCCGGCTTCCCTAGTGCTGACTCCCGGCATCCACAGCGACACGCAGCCCACCTCACACCGCACCGCCACCAGCACGGCAGCGGCACAGAGTTCTGAGTCACTGCACCACGCTCCTCCTGGGTCGTGCCGGGGAAATCCAACTCTGTAAGCTGACGGACCGACAACTCACAAAGGAGTGCTGAGTCCTAGCATACACAGCCGGCGAGGAACAGAAACTCTCTGTGAATGCCCTTCTCAACTGTGAGCGCTGGTTGCTTTACAGGCAACAGAACAGAAAGAACGCAGCTTAGCAGACACCGAGATCCGGAAGGGCTGGGGAAACTGGAGGAGGAAGGCGGGGGGCGGGGGGGGGCCTGACTTTCCATTAGGGATGTTTGAAAAGTGACTCAAGGGTACACAACCTGCAAACAGAACAAAAGCTACTAAATAACACACTTTAAATGAGTGATTTTCATGCTGTGTGATTTCATATCAATAAAGCTGCCAGACAGAATAAAGTGGGGAAATGTTACCAAGCCTTTCTATATAAAACATTTTGTGTCAGATACATGGAGTGGAGGAGAGGTCATCTGAGTTATATGGTGTGATAATGTTTTTTCTCCTAAAAGCACCCAAACTTCGGCATATTCAATCATAACTAAGATAGTAATGATGTTTTATACTTGGCCAAATACTCTTCTGAACAAATAACTGCATATTTTCTATTTTTGTTTTTTAAAGGAAAGGTGCAGGCAGGAATGAGGTGAGCAGGTAGGCAGGCAGAAAGAGAGATGGGAGAGAAGGACTTTATTTTATTTTTTATTAATCGGTCATCTTGGTTGTTTCCCTGGGTCCCGGGTCCTACGCCAGGGATCCTGGGATATATGTGGACTACGCCAGTGAGCTAAACTGCTAGGCCACCAGGCCATGCCCCTATGTCCTAATTTAACTGTTCCTGAGCCCAACAGCTCCACCTGATAAGGCAGGAAGGGACAGGAAGGGAAAATGGCTGTCTTTACTTTGATATTACATTCTGCAGTCCTTACAAGGGTTCCCTTTATTGTGGAAACAATGTTGGTTAAGACAGAAGTAACTTTCACTATTTCTTTCGCTCCCCCCACTACCCACATGTGACTTCTTCAATACTGATTCTCTGGCTGCAGATCTCAGAACATTTCCCCAACTCAAGGTAGTATACACCTTTCAGACAGACAGACAGACAGGCACCGAGGTCCTAACGCTCTCAGGGCCCCGTGACCTGACATCGGGCGTCCACCAGAATCACAGGTACAGTCCCAGAATTACGGGCAGACACCGGGACCGCTCCCATCACCGCGGAAAGCAAAGGCGTCAGCTGGTCCCGTGGCTTCTAAGGTCTCAGCTGCCTGTACTACTGCTCATCTCGTCCAAATGTCAGCAGACAATGGAGTCCTCCAGTCCTCGAGACTGCGACTCCCAGGAGGCCAGACTCTTTACCACCATGGTCTTGTTTTCGCAGCTTTCCAACAATACTTGTTGCCCGGCACACCCCCATGACATGTCTTCATTAATAGGTGCTCTACTGATGAGCTTTACGTTTCAGGACAGTAACTACCTGAAGTACGTACGGTAACAGCAAGCTGTCCCAGGACCACTGAACTTCACCTTTCTCCAGGTACAACGGACACCTACCAAAAAGGGGCATGACTGCCAAAGTTGTCAAGATTACATCACCCAAAACCTAAAGTAAACTCCTGGGTGGGTCCGAAAGATTGTTCACCAATGTTTTGCAGTTTTACTTCATTCTAAAGTGGCAGAAAAAACAGCCCTCCCCTCCTCCCAAGCCTTGAACCAGCCCGACAGGAAGGGACTGGCCGGCAGCACCCAGCAAGCCCAGCCCTCCAAGCCCCAGGGAGGAACATGGGGGCCACCAGCCTAAGTCCTACTCACTGAGCATGTGCCCCCAGAAGTGCCAACTCCTAATCTAGAGCAAACATACCTTGGTATGTTTTATTTTTGTCTTAAACTTCACTTTATTTTTAAGATAGGAAACATACATAGCATAATCGGTAACACAAATATAAACAATTTTGAGGAATGTCTGAGATAAACCAGATCCTCTGAATTCCTCAAATACGCCTGAATTTTAGTCTCTTTGACTTTATGAACCTGTATCCCTGCCACATGTACAGTGAGAGTGGTTTGACTCTGCGATGGTAGTCTGCCATGTTCCAACGGCCTCAGTGACAGAAGACTCTTCTACCAAGGAAATTCCTCCGAAGTCAAAGGGTCTCTACATACAAGTGGGGATGGGCAGATCATTTTCACTCTGAAGAGCTTATTCAGAACGCTGTGACCTGTGTGCCTGTGAATGACCGACATTTAACTCGACGTGCCCCTCCTACAAGCTCAGGACCTGCAGGAACCAAGACGGGAGAAGGAAGGGCTGCAACGTTCCCCAACATCTGACCGCAACGTGCCTGCTGCACTTTTTCTCCCACATTCCTGGGCCATTTGTCGTCTGATTCCCAGGACACACTCTAAACGCCTGACACGCACTGTCAATCAGAGGCTCACAGGAGCACGGCTGCTGAAGGTCATGTGTGCACTTCAGTAAGGGCTTCAGCACACGGCCGCGGTCTGGGGCTCGGGAAGATGGCACGACTCTATCCAGGGTACTCATCACAGCCGTCAGGAAGGACTTGTGGCCCCGACACACCTGCACAGATCACCAGAATTCAAACTGGATGCAGAAAACCAAAGCGGATGATATAACGCAAACCCGATTTTCTGCAAACCTAACCAGGTAGTAAGGAAAACGAATTGTTTCTTTTCCTTTGCTGAGGCTGGAGGTGGCGGCTGGTGCTTCCTCCATTTGGAAACTGGCCAGCAGAGCCCTAAGTGGCCTGTCCCTCTGGCTCCTCTTCCACCCCTGTGCCCTCCGTCTGCGCTTGGATGAGACAGCCAGGTGGCAACTCAGGGGTCTCTTCTGGACACTTGACTAAATGCCAGTGATGAGGTGCACTCACCGAGTCTCAACTATAACACATACAGGACTAGAAACTGGATGCCAATTCTCCTCATTAGAGATGTTTCTAGCACACAGGAAAGCACCTCATTCTTCCACCATAACCTCTTGGTTGTGACCGAAGAACAAAGCACAGCTGAGCTTTATATCTAAACCAAACCATCTAAGAATTAGAATCCTGACTATGACTGCACGCTCCCCAGCAGGAGTCCCCACACGCCGCGCCAGGTGACCGCGCGCTGGCACCAGTGAAAGCCACGCGGACTCTGCCACCCCCTGCACAGAAACCCTGAGGGCCCTGCACAGCCACTCCTCCAGCGCTGGCGGGACGTGGTGCTGAGAAGGGACGCCAACAGCTGCGCTGCACTCAGAGCTCGTGTACTCAGCTGCTAGTGCCATCACTTTCCAACGAATAGGCCACTGGCAACAGGGCCACCTGTGACCAAGGACCAACTCAAGGACACGTGTGACGTGGCACAAACACACGTCCCTGCCCTCCAACACTATGGTCAAGAGTTCTGCTTCTTGATTTTCTCAAGTGAGAGTTACAGGAAACATTCCATTTTAACTCTGAGCAGGCCGTCTGCACCCGCTTCTCCCCGGGGGCTGCGATGTCAAAGCTGCCGGCCTGCTGAGCGCTGACCACACATAGCATTTCCCACCTCCACCCACTTCCCCTAAGTGGTCTCAAGTGCCCCAACTCCGAGTCTCCTCAAAGCTCCTACATGCTTTGCATTCCCTCTCCAGGCCCCTGCCCTGCAGCTCAGGGCTGGGGAGCGGGGCACACAGGACACACAGGCCTGTGGTCTCTCCTGGGAGCCCTGGAAACCCCGCCCCACTGGAGTGCTGGCTCTCCAGGCCACGGAGCAAGAGCCAGTCATGGAGACACGCCACGCTTCCCCGCGCTCCGGACAACGTGACACTACAAACTCACGACGACTGGACACTCCATGTGTTAGATATTTAACCTCTTCTACATTACAGAATTTATAATAAAATGGCACTGTGCAAATGTAAGTACTTCCGCAGACCCTCTACGTGGACGCACTTGGCCTCAGGAATAAGGTTCAGAGCCCGGGCTCACTAACTCACGCTCCATAAATAAACGCCTGTCATCCCCACCACCTGCGAGTCTTACTGACCAGAACGCTGCCCGCAGCTGCACTGCCCAGACCGACCTGCACAGGATCTCTGCAAACAAGGCGGTGTGAGCATGTGGGTATGGCTGGGAGAAAGGACTAGAAGTTCCCTTTGCCTAAACTGGTGATGCCCATCAGAGGACATTCAATAACCAGAGAGAAGACAGACACGACCCTGCTGGTCCCATGTGAGCAGGAGTCACCTCCCTTCTGCCATCTGCACAGCCTGGCATTAGCCGGGCCTCCCCTTGACCCCCGCCCTCCACCCCTTGTCCCATTAGCTGCACAATAAAGAGTCTGAGCACCACCCCTGCCCTGGAAGAACTGGAAGAACTCGGAAGTGACTTGCAGCTAATTTCCTGAGTTGAGCCCCTTGGGCAGCTCCCTGTGTGTGGGTGACACCAGTGATCATGAAGGGCTATAGGGCCATGGCCGCACCTGTGCTGGGCTCCAGTTCTTCCTAAGGGAGCCGATGACGCTGGGAGGCTGCAGAAGATGGTGGCAGCAGAGACTGCCCTGCGGCCTTCCCCTGAGCAAACTGCCAGGACCTAGAGTGATCTCCAATGAGAGTGAGCACCCATCCCGGCCAACCTCAAGGAATCTGGGGGCTCAGTGCTACTGCCACGGTCAAGTGCATTCTGCCAACCGCCCAAGTGACCTTGGAAGAGGACCAGTGTCAGGGGAGAGGGCAGCCCTGCCTGGGTCCCAGGTGGGGAGGACTCAGCAAAGCTGTACCCAGACCCCTGGCCACACCAAGTATCTGTGGTTATAAATGCCAGGCTGGTGCTCATTAGTTAGGCAGCTAGAAATGAATGCAGGCACCTCTAGTTTGGGGCTCCATATACTTTAGTTCACCCGCTTTTTCTTTTCTCAGAGAAGTGTGCCAAATCTCCTCTTTCCCGTCTGTCCCACACATCTCACCTCTTTCTACAAAACAGCCAGCTGGCGTTTTGGATCAGGGTGGTACTGCCCAAAACTCCCACTGATTCCATCTAATTCAAGTAAAGCTCAAGGAAACACCACGCTTTGGGGGGAGGAGTGTCCTGTCACAGAGAGGCACATCATTTCCTTAGGTTTTCAAAAACACTGAAAACTGTTGAAGAATTCTATGTTAGCTACAACCACACCAACCTTTTCTTCTGAGAAATGAGGAAAATAGGCTTAAAGAGTTTAAACATCCAAAGACCCAGTGTCTCTGGTTTTTATAAATGATACTAAAAGCCCCCATATCTTAAACTAGATTTTTTTTATCCTATTTTTTCTCTTTCATTTAAAAAACTGGTGGCATGCTTCCTTTTCAGTTCTTTATTATTCTTCCATATTTATCATTTCTACTTCCTTGCTAAGATCCTTTAAGATCAAGCCTCCAGAAAACAACTAAAGTCAATCGTTCTTGTCAGTGAAATATAATTTAGCTGCAGAGTGAGTCCACTGAGTTTTCTACAAAGCTCATGTACTATCATTTGTTGTGCATTGCCTGTTAACAACTCATAACTCGTACACGAAAGCCAAGTCATCTATGCTTCCAAAGAGATTTCACCCTTCACAACCCCTATCAAGTCAAATGTTTGAAACAGCGCTAATGTTGAGGCCCACATATCTTCTGTGATTTTCAGCATATTCTTCGCTGTATTCTAACTTCACAAAAAGATCCTAGGTTGACTCAGCTCCTGTTACTCAGGACCTACCTAGAGTAGCTGGCAACCATCAGCTCTACATCTTTTCAGAAATTATAAAAATACAAACGCTGGGATTTCTACTTCAATTATATATACATATGGTTAACCTGAAGATGATACTGGGGGTTCAAGCTTCACGTACTTTGCAAAACCAGAAAAAAAAAAGTAGAATAGTTTTTTTCATAAGAAAAAAAAAAGAAACTGAGAAATTGAAAATGGACTAACATATTAACATTAAACATAAAGTGCAAATTCTCAAAACAGAGAGATGACTTAGCAGGACAGCGAAGAATAAGGCTGTCACCTACACTGGAAAAGTACGTACTTCTATAAAGACCACTTTCCAGTCAAATGGGGGTCTGCTCCTGTCTATGCATCTTCTGGGTCTGGAGCAAAAGGGGAGACAAATTAATCACTGCAGCTCCAAGTCAAGGACCTGGGGATGTGAAGTGGACTGGGCGCACGGACTGGGCGCACGGGGCGGACTGGACACAGGGGGCGGACTAGGCGCACGGGGCGGACTGGGCACAGGGGGCGGACTGGGCACTGG
>RJWH01009782.1:0-20522 GCA_004363575.1 Solenodon paradoxus
CTTCCTTTCCCTCCTTCCCTTCCCTTCTTCACAGCCCATCCCTTCTTCCCTTCCTTTCCTTTCTTGCTTCACCTTCTCCCACTCTTCTTCCCTCCATCACTGCCCTTCTTTCCTTCCCTTCCCTTCTCACAACCCTCCCTTCTTCCGTTCCTTTGCCTTCTTGCCTTTCCTTCCTTTTTTTCCCTTCCCTTCTTCCCTTCCCTGCCCTTATTGCCTTCCCCTTCCTGCTTCCCTTCCCTTCTTCCCTTCCTTCCCCTTCTTCCCTTCAATTGCCTGCTTCCCTTCTTTTCCTTCTTGCCTTCCCTTCCTTTCTTCCCTTCCCTTCCTTCCACTTCTTCCCTTCAATTGCCTGCTTCCCTTCTTTTCCTTCTTGCCTTCCCTTCCTTTCTTCCCTTCCTTTTCTTTACCTTCCCTTCCTTTCCCCAGTTCCCTACTTTCTTCCCTTCCTTTATCTTCTTCCTTTCTTCTCTTCATTTCCCTTCTTTCCTTCCCTTCCCTCCAACCCTTCCTTTCCCTTCCTCTTTCCCTCTTTTCCTTTCCCTTCTTTCCTTCCCTCCTTCCCTTCCTATCTGTTCCTCGTTATCGCTCCAGTCCATTCCCCTCTTCCCTTCTAGTCCCCTCTTCCTTTCCCATTTCCCTCCCTTCTTCTCTTCCATTCCCTTTTTCCCTTCCCCTCCTTCCCTCACTTCTTCTATTCCCTTCTCTTCTTCCCTTCCCTTCTTCTCTTCCCTTACCTTCTTCCCTTCCATTCTTCTCTTCTCTTCATTTCCTTCTTCGCTTCCCCTTTCCATCCCTTTCTCCCTTCCCTTCCCTTCTCTCCCCTCTCCTTCTCGTCCTTATTTTCTAATTATTAAAGGAAAGGTGTATTAAAATAAAGGTAATCAGTAGGTAGTTAAATTAAGAAGAGAGAAAAGAAGGAAACATTTATTTTTATTTTTGCTCATCTTTTTCACCTTACCCAAGCCCAAGTCCATGGAATTTGTTCACTGGAGGTGCATAATTAACCACAAAGTCATCAGGGCACACTGTTTTTATGTTTTCAGGTGTTTCTCCTTGCCCTGGGTCATAAACCCATCTCCTAGGGCTTTGTATGGTCTATGCCCCAGTCACTTGCTTAGAACCTGAGCCACAAGGGAAAATTTCTCTACCCAGCCGCCCAGGTGGTGAATTTTATCTATCAATATCTACATCGTACTTTGGAGAAAGATGTTTTTTCTTTCCCATTGGCACAAAATGCAAAATGAACAGTGTTTTCAATAAATATTTTACATATTTTTAAATGTCTTCAGAGAGATATAAAGCGTGAGGAGATAGGATAATTTTTTTGAAAGGACAAGTGCAGGCAGGATTCAAGAGTAGAGACAGGCTGTAAGAGAGAGGAGAAAGATGCATTTTATTCTTCTATTTAGTTGTTCTCTGGAGCCCCAGGTCATGTACCCGGGTCTTTAGGATACATGTGGACTAAGAATGCAGTCAGACTTAGCTGCTAGGTCACCAGGGGACACCAAAGTAGAAGAAGAGGAGGAAGTATGTTTTTTTAAAAAAAGAAGGAATGAAGAGTTTCGAAAGCACTTTTATTTGTTTATTAAAGGAAAGACGTAGGCAGGAATAAATGTTAGCACGCAGGTAGGCACACAGGAATTTTGAGGAGAAAGAAGCATTTATTCATTTAATCACTTACTTGTTCATCTTTGTTGTCCCCCATCTTTCCCATGCAAACTCAGGTCCTTGGAATTTGTGTGTTGGAGGCCATAGATTTAAGGCCAAGCCATCAGGGCTCATGTTTATTTGTTTTTGGTTGTTAGCATCTGCACCAATGGGAACCAAGTCCTATACCTTATATATTTATACACCCTATCAGCTGATTTAGGCCCTGAGCCACCATGGCACCCTCCATTCGCTCCCCGCCCCCATCGGTGATTTTTATGTATCATTATCTACATTGAAATTGAGAGACAGATAGTTTTATTTCTTACTGGCACAAAATATAAAATGAACAACATACTCGAGAATGTATGTTTAGCATTGGTAATGATGCCTTTGGAAGGCTTTAAACAGTGAGGCGACGGAATTTTTTTTTAAGAAAAAGCAAAGGTAAGCAAGCAGAGACAAGCAGGCAGGAAGAAAGAGGAAGAGGAAGCACTTTATTTTATTTAATTGTTCCTCTTGTCGTCCAGTTCCCGCCCCCCGCCACGCCTGATCCTTGAGATGCTTGTGGACTATGAAAGCCTTAAGGGATTTAGCTGCTTTTCCACCAGGAGGCGCTAGAGATAAAAGGGGGAGGAGGGGAAGGGGAAAGGGGAAGAGGGGGAGGAGAGGAAGTGGGGGAGGAGGAGGAGGAGGAAGAGGAGGAGGACCAGCAGCATTTTTTTAAAGGAAGGACGAAAGTAAGAGGAGAGAGTGCTTTGTGTATCTATTAAAGGAAAGGTATAGGCAGGAATAAAGGTTAGGAGACATTAGACACGAAGAAAGAGGAGGAAAAAGCTTGTATTCCTTTTTATTTAATTGCTCATCTTGGTTGTTCTCCCAAGCACCCAGCCCTGGTCGTTGAGGTTCATGGGCTGGAGGCCCTACATTTGGCTAAACCACTAGGATGCCTGATTATTTCTGGTTGTTTACTGCAGCCTGGGTCACAAACCCAGGTCCTTGGGCTTTACATGTTCTACACTTCAGCCACTGGCTTAGCACTTGAGCCTCCAGGGTACCCTCTCCCCCACCACCCGCTCCCCAGTTGCTGATTTGTATCTATCAATATCTACATTGAAATTGAAAAATAGATTTTTCCTATTGGCACAAAACATACAATTCACGCAAGAATATATATTTAGCATATGTTGTTCATCTTGGTTGCTGATGGTGGCCCTGAGACTGTGAACCAGGATCCTTGGGATATATGTGGATTGCGCTGACCAAAGCCAGTTGACGAAAAATGCAACACTACCAGGATTAACCTTGAAGTGTTTTGAATGCTTTTTCTGCGTTTATTAGAATAATCCTTTCTTTCTTAGTCTATTAAAGCATTGCATCGATTTATTTACAAGTGCCAAAACTGCCTTGCATTTCTGTAAAGATTCCCACTTAGTTATAATATATTATTATAATTATATTTTTTTATATATTGCTGGATTCAATTGCTAAGATATTATTAGGGATATTTGTGCTTATATTTATGAGATATATTGGTCTGTAGTGTTTTTCTTTAAATGTCTTTATTTTTGTTATTAAGATAATACTCAATATAAGTTGTGAAGAGTTCCTGTTTCTTTTATTTCCTGGCATAAATTGTGGGAAATTGATATTCTTTCTTAAATGATAAAATTTGCCAGTAAAACCATTAGTGTCAAGTATGATGATTTATCCTTAAAATATTTTTGACCAATAATTCAATTTCTTTTATAGATATAAGGTTATTAGGGTTATCCATTTGTCCTAATGTAAGCTTTGGTAGTTTGTGTCTCTATAGTTTTTTGTTGCTGTTGTTTTTTTGGCCCCTATTCCTACTCTTTTCCCTGCCTCGATGGCTCTAATATATTTCCTTGAAGCCCTTGTCTTCTATAGACTATTTTCCCCCTTTAGGTGAGACAGGAAGACAGGAAGCCTGGAGAGGGCTAAAATGGAGAACTCTCTTCCCCTAGGGGCACCAAACGTTCATTTCACTCTGGTAAAGTCTTTCTGTTGGAGAGTTTTCTTATGTTATGGAGAAGGATCTGGGAGGTTTTCACAATGGCTACTTGTCCCTTCTGCCTGCTAGAGCTAAGGCGTCACAAAGGGGAAACTGGTGTTATTCTTGAAAGAGAATCCCATAAAAATATGTGGAGACTTCTATGTCTGCCACTGAAGGAGTTTCTCACTCCCATGTAAATCCACATTCAACCTCCAGAAATTAATTAAATATACAAAAGAAATAAGTGATCTTATTGTTTATGGCATCCTGATGCTTCTGTTCTAGGTAAGCATATCTCAGATGTCTGTATCTATCTAAAAGTGCCTTTCTCCCAGATTTCAGTGGAGTGGTTTGCCCTATGACATCAGATATCTGATGTGTCAAGGAAAATCATTGATTTTCAGTTTGTCTACTTTTCTGTTATTGTAAGGAGGAGAGTACTGACTTCCAATTATTAGGGCTGAAATCAGATGTCATTTTATTTTCCTTTTTATGACTTTAGACTTTATGTACAGTTACATTCCTGATATTGATGATGTAATATTTTTAAATTGATATTTAGTTGTATATAGAAAACTTAAACTACTTTAAAATTTACAATATTATTAAACAATAATGGTCTGTTTCATTACTTGCATCCATTCAAGTTCTCCAGTGCCTTCATTAGAAACTCTTTCATTAGATTTGTGCATGCCCTATTACACATGTATTTATAGTTATATCTTAATAGAAAAATTGACATCATTTGCCACATAAAAGAATGTGTTAAAGAAGTACATTTTTATAAAAAGTTTGGCCTGTAACTTATTTTTTCCCAATTTATGGCAATATATTCAGATATGACTCATTCTTTTTGATGGAGGCGTACTGTTCTATTTTTAGAACAGACCATAGATTGATTTATTCATTCCTTCTTGCTTCCTTCCAGATATTTTAAATGATAGACTATAATGCAATGGATAATGAAAAACCTCACTGGGAATAGGAGCAGTATTTTGTGAGCACAACTTAGGGACATTTATATTTGCTGAAGCAATTATTTGCCTAGTATCTTTACTTGGAGGTTGATAATTACGGAAAATATTCTTGCAATTTTAATCAATAGACCATTACTGAAATAATTGCAATTACAGAATCTTTATGGAAATCTTATCTATTGCAATATTATAGGGTTTGGAGGGGTAAAGGAACATCTTTCAAAGAAAGTTTGTCCGCTGGCAGAAGTATGCATTCTACTGAGGAGATTATGAAAGGAAGAGGATTCTCACTGTAATTTTAAAGAATCCACCCAAATAAAAACAAAATTAGTGTATGTGGCATTTTACTAAGTTCAAATGTTTTGGACAACTATTGCTTTTTCTTGAGAAAGACCTTGACAGTTTCTTCACGTGAGCAATGGTTTTGCGAATGAGTTATTTGTTCTAGAAAGAATTAAGAAAAGGTCCACCACATGAGAATAAGTTTTTGTTATTTTTTAAAATAAAATAAAATTTGGAGCAAAAATATCGTTTCATTTTTTTCATTTTCCTTCAGAAGTCTGTGGAAATTTCCTGATTTTAAGGTACTATTTGCCATTCAATTATTATATATAATCCCAAATGACAAAGACCCCTTTCAAGAAAACTATGAAACTTTGCTGAAGAACAGAAAAGAAAACTTGTATAGTTATAAATCAGTTGCACTTTGATCTTTAATTTAATTTCATCTGGATAGATCCAAAAATATGTAAATCTAAATTTGACAAGCATGTTTATTTACACTTATTTAAATATTTTAAAAAGAATATGAATTTGAACTTTCTTACAATATAGGTATTTGCTTACTTTCATTTTTATGGAATATAAAGCTTATGACTGACTATAGGATATTTTACTGTTTAGCAAAGATTAATAAATATCAGTATCATTATCTGTTAATCTACTTGTCTGCCTATCTCTAACATATATTTAGATACCTATTCATGCATAGAGTAATAAAAATCATATTCTTACTGGTGTAGAATATGAAATTAAAAATATTTGGAAGACTATAGGCAAATCTGCTTGTAAAGGAAGCTGTGACGGAGTGGAAGAACAGGACAATTCAATTTTTTAACCTTACAAATATGCCTAGTATTTCTTACACACATATTGCACTCATAATCTGAAAAAGAACTGAAATCAAATTTTAAAACATGGGACTATATTACTTTAAATTAGTTTACAAAGATTATTTATACACATAAGATTATTACAAAGATTATTAATACCCAGGTGACTGAGGAAAGGTGTTTTAATATGTTGTTTTGTTCACTAGAAGAAACCTTTTCAAAGGACATTTGTATATATATATTTGAATAACATAAAAATCTGCAAGTGTATAAGCTTGAGTTTTAATACTAGCCATATGTCTGGCATGGAATTTGTAATGATATATATTTCTGTGATAATTTTCTTTGGTATCTTATAGGATTTTTCATAAGCAATTTTGCAATCAGAAAAATTTGAAAAAAGCATGTCTTTTATGAACATATGCAGCCTTGTCTTTAAATGAGAGTGAAATTTTCCATAGGCTAGAGAGTTCTCCCTTTGTTTCTGTTGTAAGTAATTTTCTGGCTGACTGAATTATGTTTCTGGCACCTGGATGTTCATGTCACAAAGTTATCTTCTGTTAAAAGGGAATGCTTATCTGTACATCTTTGTTTTCTCAAAAGAGAAAGAGAAATTAAAAGGGTGGTAGAGATAAATTTTTGTTAATTTTGAGGTATACTGTTGGACGATAGGAGCAAAAGGGAATTTGGGAGTTTGATGGAAATGTTCTCTATCTTAAATTTTGTGGTGGTTACATAGAGTTGTACGTTTGTCAAAACTCACCGAACTTTTTTTTGCTCCTATGTACTCAGTACTCTTTCCTCCCATGGTAGGCCACAATTAATATGCTTTCTGTTACTATAGATTAGTTTACATTTTCTAAAATTTCATGAGTCAATTCATTATAATATATACTCTTTCATGTTTTATTTCTTTCATTCAGTATATGCTTTTGAGATTTATCCATGTTGTTTCATAGATCAGTATTCAAGTACTTTTATTGCTGGTTGAATAGTGTGAATATTTCACAATGTGTTTATTCACTCACAAATTGATGGATGTATTGTTTCCAGTTTGGTGCTATTCCAAGTAAATCTAGTATATACATCTATGTACAAATCTTTGTGTGCATTTCCTTTGCTCCTGGGTATATACGTAAGTATGGAATTATTGAGTCACATATAAATATATATGTATATATTCTAATGAAAAGTTCAGCCATGCAACCACCCCACTATATTGCTTTCCTGACAAACAGTAGTAGCTAGAGAATGAGCTTAGATATCTGATTGCTACTGCTCCTTTTCTTCTATATATTACAGGGATATGAGATAACTTCTTCCTGTAGATTCTTTGATTATAAATCCCTATCTATACCCTTTGCCAAATGACTTAGCAGAAGTTTCCATGGAGACAAGCACAGTATTTTCTCATCCACTAATTTTGAATTTGTCCATTTGGTTTCATCGACCTTGAGATAATGGTGGTGACACAGTGGGAGGCCTGAAAAGCACTGTTGCATTTAAGTCTTTGGCGTCTCCATGAGAATATAACTAGATTAATCTAATGGAGTATAAGATAAGTGAACCAGAGTCAAGCAACACTAGGTTTCTGAAGTAAGGCCTTTCCAAATCAGCCAAAAGCCAAACAACACATATCCATTCAAATCAGCCAACAACAAAACAGCACATATCCATGCAAGTGAGTCTAGCCACATCAGAAAAACTGCCCAGTTGAATCCTAATTAAAATTTTCATCTGTTGCCTATGTTCTAAATCGTTATTGATATATGTCACTGAGGTCTGTTGGATTTTTCTTTTGTATAGCATTATTGCGGTAATAGATAAGTAACTATCAAGGGATATAATGCTAAAACTGATAGACCTTCAAAAATAGTGCCAGATAAGTAACTATCAAGGGATATAATGCTAAAACTGATAGACCTTCAAAAATAGTGCCAGAAATGGGGTCTTCTGGGATGATATTAAGCCAAAATTAAGAAAATGAATTTTAAGTAAGATGAATGAAGTCCTCCCAATCACATCAGCAAATGCATGTTCAGATTAATAAAGTCAATGAACAGATATGCAGAATGAAACAGCTTATCCATGGATTAATAAGCAAAAAATAATTCACTCTATATGGTCTGATTAGGTGACTTTAAAGAAGAAACCCCCTCAGTTCTTATAGGATCAGCAATAAAAGATCCAGGATGAAGTAGAATCATTCATTTCAACACTCACTCTGAATTAAAAGTTCCATTCACTTCATATTTGGATGTAGTGAGAGTTGTGTCATTATACCTAAATTTCTAAACTTAACATTTTGTCATAGAGAAGATACAATGCTGTGGATTCTTCTTTGAACTTTCAATTCTGACAGATATTCAGAAGAATATTTGGTTTTGAATATGTGATTTTGAATTCAAGTCCTGTCATTTACTTACCTAAGCCTTCTGTGTCATAGTTTCCTCCTGTGTCAAATAGAGTAAAGCCTTCCTCATAAGTAATACAAAGAATAAATATACGCAACACTGTAATTCATCTGGGAAAGTAGACATGGACAAATAGATAAGGCAATTTTATAAATGATATTTAAAATTAGAATACCATATTTATATTGAATATTATAATTCCATTGTATCTCTAAAATTTAGAATATATTAAAATATGTTACAAGACAATAACCATTAAAAGTTTGGTATTTGCTTAAGTATATAGCAAGATGTAACATGGAAACAGCAGAGAGTTGGGAGATGGAATCAAAGAAATTCAAGTGTACCTTAGGGAAGCCATAAATACATATGGTGCATTAGAATTCAGAATATTGTGACCTCCAACTGCCAAATATTGTGGTAAATCTAAATTTAGCTGTGGTGGCATTGAGATGGTGGTATTTATTGTGTCTATTAATATCCCCAACACACACACACAAACACCCTAGCCAACGAATATCTACAATGACACTCATCTTCAGTAATAGGCAAAGGGCAAATACAAACAAGAATGATATACCACTTTTTCTGCCTATAAAGAGTTGCAGAGTAAAGAAGAAATGATGCAACAGAGTGTTGGCAAGGGTGTGAGGAAATGAGTCACTTGTGTGGGAAGTTCTGTAATCAGAATTGGAATGCTGGGTTGTTTGTTCCACAGCAGGTGAACACACTCTCTTTAGAACCAGTCATCATTGCCTCATAAACTTGGAATGTGCTCTTTCTTGAAGAACACAGATTGGAGACCTTAACTGTATTATCCAAAGAGAAACATTTTAAACATTCAACTTCTCACACAACTTCCCTGCAAAAACATAGAAAATACAACCACGTATTCAAGGTAGAATTTCAGACTGCATTTGCTAGCCATTGGCAAGAAATTAGATCTTAGATCAACATTCATCACTCAATAGCGCTACCATGCTGTTATACAAACCTTCGGTGTACAGAGATTCTGCCATCTTTCGCTAAAGAGAAGTATTAAGTATTTAAAGTAATGGCTGATGATATATTACATTTATTATTTTTGCCCATCACATTAATTCAATATATACATTTCTGCAATTATAATATTTACACATCATTTCACTCACATGTAGCATATAGAGAAACCAAGCAAACATATGAACCAAATCAAACAAAATATACTCTTAGTCTATAAAATCAAATTAATGATTACCAGAAGGGAAGGGGAGGGAGGTAAGCAAAGTGGATAAAAGGGGTCAATTATATGGTGAAGGATAGAATTGAACTGTTGATGGTAAACTAAATATGTTATATAAAGATATTGATTTACAGTGTTGCACACATTAAGCGTATATAACATTATGATGCAATATTCTTTCAATAATTTTTATTTAAAAAACAATATAAATTTTATCAGGAGAAAGAAAATTTATGTAATATGACATCATTGTGCATCACTTTATAGCATTCAAACTACTTGCTTATTATTCTTTTAATATTTACTTGATTACATCAATAGCATGCATGATAATTATAGAAAATTATCAAATAACAATTGTAATTAAAATGTCCTTGAATACCTAGTGGACTGATTCTGAGACTCCAAACAAAATATGGTGGTGGGAGGGACGAGGTGGAGAAGTCCCCTGACTTCTGGTTATGGCAGAACCCAGTATAATTTCACTGCATGGGCTTAACTTCAGACCACTAGAGTGCTAATTCTTCTTCTGTCCTATGCCAAAACCATATCCTCTGTCTCTGCGTCCCAGTCCTGCTTGGCAGGCTCTTTGCTGCATTTGGAGCAACTCTCCAGGAGACCCTTTTCTGCTCAAACTATCACTATCTTGGCTGGGGTTGGAATCCTGAATTCTGAATCTGGCAGTGTTGCTCTGAACTCTGATTTTTTCGCCTACCCATTGTCACTGCTATTGCTGTTGCATCTCTATAGCCTCTCTGTGCCTGCTATTCCTCAGTGTTTGTTTCTGAAGAATAGGGAAGTTCCTAGTTGTTCTGTGGGGTGGATCTGAATCTCATCCCTACCGGGTCACCATCTTGATTCTGTCCTCTCTCATTTCTTAATTTTAGATAGACATGCTATTTGTAATTTGGTGCCTGTTTTTCCAATAATATCTTTAATCCAAATTCCTAGAAATGGATTTCATGTGTGAAGGAATATAAAAGGTACATTAAAGTATACAAATTAAATTCCGAAATGACTAAACAATTTACAGTCTGGATGTGTTTTTCAAAGTGATGTAAAAGTATTTTTCACTTATTGTTGCCTAAGATAAGAGATTTCAGTGACAGTAGGATCAAAATGATGGATTAGATACCGAACCATAGAATTAAAGAGCAACAGGAACTGCAGATACCATCTAGGCCAACTTTTCCTTTTATTAATTAAGAAGCAAAGGTCAGACAGATAAGTGATATACCTCAAGCTCTGACACTAATGAGAGTCAGACTTAGGACAAGAACTTATACTGATCACTATGTGATAAATTGAGTCAGGTTCTCTTGGATGTTTTAGATGACTGAGGATTGTGCTAAAATATTCTTCTGGGGTCTCGATTGGAGTTTTAAGAACTTCAGTCTTTGAGTTAACTTTCCAGTTCACCCTTGAAAGTACATGTCTGAGAAATGTGGAAGACACTGAAGTAGTCAACTCTGAAATGAGAAGCCTGGTACCCACAAAAGGCAATAAGGAATCTTCTGTGATGGAGACATGGGGCATTTCGATGGTCATGTCATTCCTGGATAATGCTTTCTTGTTCTGGGTATTTGGTGGAGTACAAAGATCACTCTGAAACATGTTTACAAAAAACACAAATGGACTCTCTAAAATATTTTTCTAACAAGCAGAAATTTTGGAGGGAATTGCATTGATCATTACAGCTTTAATTGGCATACTCGTGTACCATTTGATTCCTGATGGGCCCCACTGGGCCTTATATAACTATAAACAGGGACATCGGGCAAAACTCCAGGGCTGGCATCATTTCACCATGTTTCTCTTCTTTGGGTTGCTGGGTGTGACCAACATCTTATACTCCATCTACAATTCACTTCCTATCTCCTTAACCAACTTAATGCTGTCAATTGCTTTATTTGTAGAAGGTTTTATCTTCTACAACTACACCCATGGTCAGGAAATGGTAGACATCTTTGTGCACCAGTTAGTGGTGTTAATCATTTTCTCAGCAGGCCTGATTGCCTTCATGGAGTTCCTTGCACGGACTAATACATTTCTGGAGCTTCTGCAATCAAGCGTTGTCCTATTTCAGGGGACCTGGTTATGGCAGACTGATTTTGTCTTTTTCCCACCTGGTGGAATTCCAGCATGGGATACTAAGGATCATGATAATGCTATGTTTCTTACTGTATGCTTTTGTTGGCATTATGCATTAGCTATTATCCTCATTGGAATGAATTTTGCCTTTATCACTTGTTTGGTTAAATTTCGATTTAAGAAGTTCTCACTGTCAGAACTGGGACTTATGAAAAACGCTGAAGGAGAACAAGAGGCAGAAGAAGAGATGTGACTTTGACAGGCATCTAGTATTCCTGAGGAAATTTTCTTTTTTACATAGTGTTTGTTCATGTTTGTTTTTTTTTTTAACTTTTGTTTTGGTGCTTGAATTTCCTATTGTATTAAAGTATTTGAAAATAAATATTTTATTTTTAGGTTTAAAACTACGTTGGATGATAGGTTTTGCACATCAGTCATGTTCTTCAGGGACTGGAGTGACACTTCCCAAGTCAACTAAAGTTTGATGCTCACACTTTGAAAATTATATATTTATTTCCCTTCTAGATATTCTCAAGTTTCCTGAGCTTACTACTATTTGTAACTCTTTAAACATGGAATGATACTTGTTGATATTGATACTTCAATGAGAAACAAATGAAAGAAAGAACCTTGGTTCAGATACTCAAAAAATGTCCTTGACACTGATTCATCCACCACTGATAACTCCATAGTATTTGTCTATCTAGATACATTTATATGTGTATATACATATATAATTTACCCTAATGTTTAAATATACATTATTTCACTTAATATGCTTGTGTATGTTTTATACATTATACCATTACTGTTTACTCACCCGCAATAGGCAAATGCATTTAATATCTTCTCATTCTTCTGAAAAAAAACAAAACAAAACAAAACAGAAAACAGATTAGTGCAACTTGCTTACCAGAGATAGCACCTTGGCAAAGACAGACATATGGTAAAGAAAGTAAATAGAAGAGGAACAAAGTGAAAGGCAGTTAGACAACGAAGCATATCTATATATAAGCAACACTTCCCAGTTTACAGAAAATTCCAACTTTTAACTAAATTGTGTACGTGTACAAAAAAAATGGGAAAAATGTGAGAGACTATTTTCAGACCATTTTAGTTTAAAAACATTGGTCAATAAATAATTTTAAAATATGATTATATAAATATATATTATAATCATTTAAAATGCTAAATAATGCTGAAAGTTATGAAATTATACATCATCAGTAATCAGGTAGTTAAGATAATTGGATATATAAAATTCCAACTATTAAATTTTATAGGAAAATATTCTTTTACAGTTAGTCTATTTGAAAGATTCATTGTAACTTGAGTTATCATTTTAAAGAATACTTGTTATGTCTTAAACTTATAAATGGCAGTTGGTTTTCTTATTAAAAAGAATTCTGAAGATTTAAAAGCAAGGAAATGTGTAAAATCCTGTCTCTACCTGCCCTGGTTGCTTAACAGTTAAAACCACCAGACACAGTCCACAAGCATCCCAAGGACTAGGGTTTGCCACCCAGGGCCTAGGGTACCACAAAGATGAATAACAAAGTGAAATGCTTCTGCTTCTTCTCTCTTCCTTGTATGTCTCTGCTCTCCTTCATTCCTCCCTGCATTTTCTTTAAAAAATAAAATTATCCCCTCACTCATTATATCCTTCCAAAGACATCATTTAAAAACTATGTCAAACATATATTCTTGTGTACATTTTTAATTTTACATTCTGTGCCAAAAGAAAAGAAAACATTATATTTCTCTCAATTTCAATGTAGTTATTGATAGATAAAAATCACCAATGAGGGGTTGTGTGGGGCGTGGTGAGGAGCGCCCCTGGTACTTCCGGGGCTAAGCGTTCGGCTGGTGTATAAACCATACAAGGTTCAAGCACCTAGGTTTGCGACTGGGGACGGGGTTTACAACCAAAAATAAATAAATAGGCCCGCACTGGTGTGTTAAGCGATTAAGTCTGCAGCCTCCAGTGAAAGAAAGACAAGGACCCAGGTTAGCGGGTAGACAGCCAACTAAGATAAACAACTAAATAAAAGGAATAAATCTCTCTTCCTTCTCTCTTTCTGCCTACCTACCTGCATGCTAACCTTTATTACTGCCTAAACCTATCCTTAAAAAAATAAATAAATGAAAGTGCTTTCTCCTCCTCCTCTTCATTCCACACTTGAAAAAAAATAAATGTCTCTTCCTCTTTTCCTTTCTTAGCACTCTGATGACCCCTGGTGGCCCAGTGGCTAAGCGAGCCATGGCGCAAGTAGTCCACAGGCATCCCAAGGACCTGGGTTCCTGTCTTCTCTGAAGACGTAATTTTAAAAATGTGCTTGGCATGCACTGGTGGAGTAGCGTTTAGATCAATTGCCTCCAAAGTAGAGCAGGCCCCTTACCCCTGGGTTAAAGTAGAAACGAATGTGAACAACTAAATACGAATAAAATAAAATGCTTCTTTCTTGTCTCCTTGCCTACCTGCTTACTTGCCTTCATTCCTGCCTGCACCTTTCCTTTAAAAATATGTGCTAAACATACATTCTTGTGTACATTCTTCATTTGATATTTTGTGCCAATAGGAAACAAAAACATATTTCTCTCAATTTCAATGGAGATAAAGATGAAAATCACCAGTGAGTGCTGGGGGAGAGTAGGGTGCCCTGGTGACTCAAGTATTAAGACTATGGGGCATAGACCAGGTAAAGCCCAGGACCTGGGTTTGCTACTATTCGGGATGAGCAACAGAATACAAATGAAAAGACACGCAGATGGCTTAGGAGTTTAGTCTGCAGCCTTGAGGGGAAAAGCCCAAGGACTCGGGTTTGGGAGTCGAGGGACAACCTAGATGGACAACTAGATAAAAATAAGTAAATGCTTCTTTCTCCTCTCTCTTCCTGCCTACCTACCTGCTCACCTTTATTCCAGGCTGCACTTTTCTTTTAATACATAATTAAAAATATTTCTCCTCCTCCTTGTTCTTCTTTCATGCCTTCCTTTTAAAAAAATACTTCTTCCTCTTCTCCCTTCCTTCCTCTATGGAACACCGTGGTGACCTAGAGGCTAAGTTCACCTTGATACTGATTACATACATCCCAAGGAAACCAGGTGCTTGATCCAGGGCTGATAGAGCGCAAACAAGACGAACAGCTAAATGAAATGAAATCCTCCATCTTCCTCTCTCTTCCTGCTTGCCTGTGTGTTTGCCTTCATTCCTGCCTGCATCTTTCCTTTAAAAAATCACCAATAGCAAAGTGAGAACTTTAATATATTTATTGAAATATGATTAACATAATAGAAATTCACATATTTTAATTGTAAATGTTAATAATTTATGTTAACATTGCAAAGTTGAGAAGATAGCACCACAAACTTTTAAAACTTTTTAAACATTTCCAACATTTCTAAAATATCCTCTCTGCACAGTTGTAGTCCCTTCCTGCTTCCTACTTCCGACCCAGACAAATACTAATGTGCTTTCGATTTCTATGACTTGGCCTTTTCTGGACATTTCATATCATTTCATGGCCCTATGTTTTGACTGAACGTTTTCACTTAACAAAAATGTTTTCAGGATTCACTTGTGGATCTGTATTTCTCTCTTTGTGGTCAAATAATATTTCACGGCACAGAGAGAAAAGTTTTTGCTTTCCCATTCATCAACTGAAGGGCATTTAAGCTGTTAAATTTGCTCTTAATTAATTTTTTAAATTTTTATTAAGCAAACATTGCATCATAGCATTATATAGGTTTAAGATTTGCATCATTATAAGTCAACATGTGTATCATTAATTTTACCACCAGCAGTCCAATTCTATTCTTCACCATATTATCGATGCCCTTTGCCCAATTTACCTGATTTATTTCCTGTTGAATTGTTCATCATTAATGTAAAACAAGCAACAGATTTTTATGTTTTGATCACATATCCTTTAAAACAGCTAGACTCATTAGCTCCAATAATTTTTTTGTGAATTCTTTAGGATTTTTAAAAAATATATAAGACCATATCTTCTGCAAAGAGAAATCTTATTTTTTCTCTTTCAATATGCATGCTTTTTATTTCTTTTTCTTGACTAATTGCCTGGCTAGAAACTCGAAAAAATTGTTAAATAAAAGGGGCAAAACATCCTTGTCTGCTCTTGCTCTTAGGAAAACCTTCCAACGTCCAACAATAAATGTGAGGTTAGCTGTGACTTGTTTCCAGCCTCATTTATCACTGCCCATTGTTGCTTTTTGTCTACTGTGTTTTAAATTGATTTTTTGTATTTTTCTTATTATTTGGTTGTTTCACAGGAAGGTGTAATAGGCTGAATTATGGACCTCCCAAAACATCCCTATCCCAACCCCCAAAATCTGTGGATATATTACCTTATACAGTAATCACAATCAAAATTTGTACTTTAGTATATAGTAATGGGGAGTCATTTACAGATTTTAATTAGCAATTCTTATTAGTTAAAAGTTATACTTTTAGGCCAGTGATTTCTAAAGCAATGTTAGTGGGTATGCAAAATGAGCCACTGGAGTCCAGAAAATATATATTACTAGTTCCATTATATTCATTGTAGGTTGAAATTCATTTGCTTCAAAATTTGTGCATTGATAATTTGCCCTCCGCAAATTCCCTTAATATATGTAGATAATTATAATTCAATATCCCTCTTGTAGGGGTACTGCAAGATTTTCTTAGAGAGGGGTGCATAGTCAAAAAGGTTTACAAACTGGCTTTTCAGAATCTGAGATCACAGAGTCTTCACACTATGGGGTATCATCCAAGGACAAAGATAAAAGGAAGGAAATAGAAATAGCTCGTGACTCAGTCTCTTCAGTCTACTCTCAGCGGTAGCTGCCAGTTTCCCGTCAAAGTAGGAGTGATGAACTCCTACATTTGCAGTCTCATATTCAATTATTCTCCGAACACCCTCACATATACGCACACTCATGGTGTGATGGATCAATACTCAAGTGATCTTATTTTGATGCAAATGCCACACATTTTCTGCCTGTAAGCTGCCAAATTATTATTATTTTTTAAACATTCAGCTTGAATGGTTCTCTTCTTAGGGTAGATAGGACAGTTCGTCATAGAAACCAAAAATACATCATGTTTTTTTGTGGTTGACTTAAATTTTCCATGACAACTAATTAGTCCAAAACTATCCTCAAAGGTAAAATTTTAATCTCTAACTCCAACACTTGAACGCCTTCTCCAATCCAATAAGTGAACAAATAAACATTTGAGGAAGCACCAGAAACTTTCCAAGGGATATGAACTGGAGGCAACATATTTCTACACAATAGTTTAAGGAATCAGTTTGCTTAGAAGGTTTGGCAAATTTAGCTTTCCTTTCAGATACACACTTGTGCCCCAATCCCAGCTCGGCCTGCTCTTACAAGATATCCATAACATGCTGGGTCTGAAGGGAATCTCAGAATCATTCAAGCTTAATTCCACTCTCATTTCCACATGGCATCTGATAATGCCAACTCTTAAGGAGAAGGAGAACAGAGGTGTATCTGAGTCACTTCTGTATCCCTTAATAAGTGAGTCGCAGGTGTGAACCACACAAAATAAGGGGTCAGAACCCTCTGTCTACCTGCAACCAGCATCCCCACTCACAAACATACACACAGGTTCACTTGGAATTCCAAATACCAGAAAGTGGTTTTCAAAGGTCTGATCAGTGCATGCCTTTGTTGAAGATCTAGGTTTCCACGGAATATACATTCCATTTCAGTCACCATAGAAAATAGATGTCATGTAAATCATAAGAGTGCCTTTTCCTTCCTATGACACCCTAAAACTACCTTTAGAGCCAGACCTTGCAACCATACCCCTGTCACTCAAAAACTTCATACTCATTAGGAAGGGGAAAATTTTCAGAATTTAGCATTATCAGAAATTATATCATGATAAAAAAAAGCTGACAACTTCAAAGCTACTATAAAGAAGGAATAATAAAACAGTGATTGAATAGAAAATTAAACTATATGTATCCATGATAAAGATGAGACCAATTTAAACATGCAACACAGAACAGTAGTAAAATAAAATCAAGTTACACACTAATATGGAAAATTATGTCATTTACTATAAAACACTCATTGAAAAAGATGCTGTTTCTTCTTAAGCTGTAATTACTGGTAAATACATCGATGTAAGAACTTGAAAGGTATACTCTGAACTGCTGAAATAGTTGTATATGAAGGCAGTGGAGTTGCAGTATGGAAGGTTTGGGGAGATGGAGCTTCAGAATCCCTTTAATTTTTAAATATTTCACAAAGAACCAATTGATTTACATATGCAACTAAACATTACTTTTTAAAGGAGTATATAATGAAAGACAAAATAAATCTGGTCTATGTTAAAAAATAATAAAGTATAGTAAGTTTAACATCAGGTAAAATAAAATTAAAAGAGAATAGCTTTAAACTTACTTAAAGAGCTATTTCATAAATATAAAAGGAACTTCTCATAGCAAACTTTTATGTACCCCCAAACAAGCTTTACAATTTACATAACGAATTTGTGAGAACTACAATGGCAAATTAAAATTCATACTCATTGGAGGAAAATTTAAAACACCATTCTTGAAATTAAATGATTAAAAATATGTATAAATCTTAAATAGGTCCACTTAAACAGAAAGCAAATGGACTATGTCCCGTTGGCTCCATTTATTTAAGGTCATTTTCCTGAGATTCAATTTGTTCCTTTGATTCAACCACATTTCCCTGTTTCTTTATATGCTTTGTTAACTCTGGTTTGGACTGGGCATTTTAAAAAGCAGCCTCTTTCTCCAGTCTTTATAGTTTGACTTTGTATAGGGAGGAACTTCACCTACAAAACCCAACTTGAGATTCTGGAAAACTCTTAAGCTTTTTACTAAGGATATTTTCTTTCTAGACCTGTATGTACAATTTCCTAAAGTTTGCATGTTTCTACTCACGAGCTCCCCTTGATGTCTAGCTATAGTAACAGAGTCTTACTCTGGGAGCAAGCTGTGGAACTGGACTGTAGATGGATAAATAACACCATTTTTTCTACCACTTATTATTGACCACCATTGGTACAAGAACTTCGCAAATGGTTTCTGAATTTCTAACAAAAGTAATTGGTCCATGCAATGTTTTGTTAGTGTCTCAGGGGGTGGGGGGAGCTCAACATAAAATAAATCAACGTAATATGCCACATTAATAAAAGGTAGAGGAAAAACACAGAATTGATTCAATTGATGCAGAGAAAGGATTTGGAAAAAACCAACACCATATCACAGTAAAAAGTGCTCAACAAACTAGGGATAGAAAAGAAGTACCTCAACATGAATGATGGAATTTATGTTTTTGACCCACGACTAACATTATACTCAGTGATAAAAGAATGAAAGAGTTCTACTTATGATAGGAAAAACACTAGGATGATTAACTATATTCATCACTTCTACTCAACATTATATAGGAAATTTTAGCCAGAAAAAAATGCAATAGAAAGAAATAAAAGCCTCTAAAATGGAAAGGAAGAATAAAATTATCTCTATTGCATCTCTCTATTTCATCTTATATGATCTTATTATACATAAACAATCCTAAAGAATTAACAAAATAAAACTCCTAGAGCAATAACCAAACTAGCAGAGTTGTGAGGTATAATATGAAAACACTACTACCAGTTGTATTTTTATATAGTAGCAAATAACTATCCAAAAAGGAAATTAAGAAAACAATTGTCTCCCAAGAAGATATATAAATGTTCAACAAACTCATGGAAAAATGCTCAATATCACTTGTCATGAGGAAAATTCAGATCAATACCATAATGATTTACAACTTTACAACCAAAAGGTGGCTGTAATTAAAAAAATGAAAACATTAAGCCTTAGAAAAGATTTGGAGAATTTGGAACACTTTTGTATTTCCGATTGTAGTATGAAATGGTGCAACCTCTATGGGAAACAGTTTGGTAGTTTCTCACAAAGTTAATCATAAAATTGTCATTTGACCCAGCATTTCTACCGCTGAATATATTCCAAAAGAATTGAAAACAGGCAAGTATTCAAACAAAGCTTGTACATGAATGTTCATGTCAGCACTATTCACAATAAACAAAAGGTGGCTATTAAACAACGCAAATATCCATCAATGTGTTAACGGCAACCCAAAATGTAGTAGATCCATAAAATGGATTATTCTTCAGTCATAATAAAGTTCTGATATTTGCTACAATATGGATGAACCTCAAAAATATTCTAAGTGACAGAAGTCAGACACAAGAAGCTACATATTTGGTGATCCATTTATATTAAATAACTTTAATAGGTAAATCTATAAGAGACAGAAAGATAGTAGTTGCCAGGGTTGTAGGAAGATGGAAATGTGGAGTGACTGTTTAAGATGTATGTAGTCTCCTTTTGTGATCATAAAAACATATTGGAATTAGATGGAGATGATAGATATCCCTGAACTGTACACTTTAAAATGGTTATTCTAAGGTTTTTACTTTAAAATTTTTTAATAACTTTACCTCAAGAAAAGTAATAAATAAGATCATCAACTTTATTAAAAAGCTTTTATTCATGAAATAGAGGCTAAATAGGATCCATCTTAAGAAGTACTGTGATAGAACAAAATTGATACTTTAAAGTAGCAGTCTCCAAAGTAGAGGGAGAGCGCTCCAATAAGTACACAAGAAAATCCACTTGAGTCAAGGAAGAAAATATTACAATTTTCAGTTATATTCCTCTTTAGTTATTCTTCTCCAAACTTCAAATTTGGTGTGCTTCATGTGAGAATATTCTTTTCCACCCTGACTACATGTGTGTATATGTGCTTCATGTTAGATTAAATATATAATGCATGAATATATATTTTGGATGGATCTATGGAACAATTTTCAGGGCTGCATAATCAGAAATGTTTGGTGACCTTTAGTTTATAGAACTCAGAGACTGCACTAAAATTGTCATCTGAAGACACAAAGTAGGGAAAATTAATGACTAGTGACTCAGCCACTTCAATCTCCACTCAGCAGGGACTAACTGAAAA
>RJWH01009783.1:0-20526 GCA_004363575.1 Solenodon paradoxus
TGATGGGCATGGTGATGATGGTGAAAACATCAGTGATGCTGATGGTGATACAATGGTGGTGATGATGGTGGTGGTAATATTGATGATGATGAGGAGGTAGTTTCTGTAGGGTCCTGATGCTGGGAGAAGGGAGCAAGGGGTAGAAGGTTTATGGGTTGCAATCAATCAGTGCCTCAACATCTTTCTCAGACAAACAAATGACAGCTTTTCCTAGCCATGCATCAGAACTGAAGGAGTACTGCGCCTCTGTCCCTCTCTCTCACTTGTTCCAAATGTCATGTAGCTTGAAAATAACAAGGTTGGAGTCAGAGTGATGAATGGGGCGAGATTGACTCGGCACTAATTTTGCCTGGAAGCTGTGGCTATTTTGGGTTCCTGCTGAGCCCTGGTTTAATTTAGTTGGTTAGAGAGCAGTGCTCACAAGGTCAAAGGTGTGAAAAAAGAGTGGAAACATGGGCCTGGAGGCAAAAAGTCCTGGGTCCTCATCATGCTCAGTCACTTTCCACCCGAAGTCCTCAAGTAAGTCACTTAACCTCCCTGGGCCGCTATCTCCATGTCACCCCCAAGCAGCCTTCCCTCTGTCTCCACCACCTCCATGCAGCACCCCTACACATCTTTCAGGTCATAGCCTGACTTCTCACCTTGAGACTGGGTTGGACACCCCTCCATGTACTTCTGTAGAATAGGTTCCCAAGTTCAAGTCCCATTTTCCTAGCTTCTCAATGAATGACTTGGAACAACTTTATCACCCTCACTGTGCCTCACTGTTTTGACCTGTCGAATGGGGATAATGTGATCAGTCCCTAATCTCATGGTTGTTGCAGGAATTACATTGGATAATTTTTGTAGGCATTTAACACAGGGTTGGGTTCAGTAAATGCTAGTTAGAAAGAGTGATGACTGTGAAATTCAGTAGAATATAAAGCTAGTGAAATCAGGCTTGTACCCCTTTATCGTGGAGGGTCATGAGGATCGCAGAGCTGTGGGTCTACGTCACTCTCCCCTGCACCTCATCATCTGGCACCGTGATGCGCAGATGCGCAGTCCAGTGTGCTGAGTCAATGTCCCAGCTTCAAGCGTTCAAGATTCCCCTCACGCTTGAGAATTGCACTTTCAAGTGGTTCACAGTTCTCACCAGAAATGTTGATTTTGAGGGCCAGTGAGAACCGGGAGCAGGAGGCTTTCCGTAGTGAGTGGTGCTAAAACTGCTTCCCTTCTCAAAATTCTAGTTTCTACTCTTACCAGTTCCTGCCACCCAGAACCTCGACCTTCAGGAAGACTGCTAACATGCCAATATCTGCACGAGTTCATTATCACCACGGCATCTCTGGCTCTAAAGAGTTAATTAGAACAGCAGTGTGGCGGGGCAGGGACATGGGGTTGCCTGGAATGAGGAGTGAGGAAGTCAGGCAGAGGTCATCGCCTCAGTGAAAGGAAGCCTGCTTTATGGTCTGTCCAGAGCTTGACCTTGACCGCAGTGACGTCAGAAACATGGTTGGCACTGGTGCCAACCATAAATAAATAAGATGCCCCAAACAAGTCCCCTCTGTTTGAGCAGCCCATTAAAGAGCTGAGGGAAGTTATTTCACTTAGCATCTTCCCTCATGGGTGGCAAAGAAGTTGACTATGGAGGCTGTATTCTTGAACTGTCTTGTGATGGAAAGGAGAAAATAAACTCCACGGGACCTGTGACTTGGTTTTTTTCCCCAAAGGCATTTTCAGAACTCTGTGCTGGCAGTGTTTTTTGACCAAAGAAAATATCCTGTGTGTAGGGTTGTGTGTGTGTGTGTGCGTGTGTGTGTGTGTGTGTGTGTGTGTGTGTTCCAGACAGCAATTACCTCTTGACCTTACCGTTGTTTTTCTGTGTGTCATTTAACATTTTTTTTGCTTAGCTAAAACTGACCTGCTCAAGCAGGTTCAGCAATTCTGTGCCCTGAAGTGTGCTTTGGGCTCACAATACACGGGGAGGCAGAAGGAGCTGATGCTCATGGTGATGATGGTGATGATGGGGGTGATGATGGTGGTGATGGTGATGGCGATGGTGATGACGATAACATCAATGATGATGATGGTGATGATGGGGTGATGATGGTGGTGATGATGGGGGTCATGATGATGGTGATGGTGATGACGATAACATCAGTGATGATGATGGTGATGATGGTGGTGATGGTGGTGATGGTGATGACGATGACATCAATGATGATGTTGGCGATGATGGTGGCGATGGTGATGGCGATGGTGATGACATCAGTGATGATGATGGTGACGATGGCGGTGATGGTGATGGCGATGACGATAACAATGATAATGATGGTGGTGATGGTGATGACGATAACATCAATGATGATGATGGTGATGATGGTGGTGGATATGGTGATGGTGGTGATGGCAGCAATGATGATGATGATGTAAATGTCCATGTGGATGACTGTAATGATGACAATGAGAGTGAAAACCTATGGAGCATGTACTACATGCCCAGCACTTTTCTTGGTGCTTTACTTAATTTGTTTAATCTTCACAACCAGCCTATGGGAAAGGGTCTATTGTCATAAAACTCGTCACTTGCTGATGGTTTGATGCTGAGCACATTACTTCATCTCCCAGTCTTGACTTCCCTTTCCATAAAATGGGGATAAAAATAGCCTTTCTGTGTAGGATACTCAATGTTTGACTTATGTGTTCCAGAGATAGAAGTGACTCTTATTGTCCCCCATGCGATCCTCCTGTCCACCCTATGAAGGGACGTCGTTATGACCCTGGTTCTGCAGAATGATGGGCAAGTTCTCCCCACGAGGAGTGGCTGACCTGGGGCTCAAAGCTGGGCATGGAATCTTGTCCCATCGGGTGTCAGAGGCTGTTTCACTTTTCACTGCAGGGCTGTCTCTGGCCCCCAGGGTCCCAGGAGGAGTAAGGGCTCAGACGTCCACATGAGCCCAGCTGGCTCCAGAGGAACCTGGGCTCGTCGGCAGGACCCCAGCCAGCGCGGCCTGGAGCTGTCATGGTGCGGGCGGACCAAGGCAGGGAGAGGCTGGCGCTCTGGCGCACGTGGAGTGGAGTGAGGTCTAGTCCGGATGCCGCAGACCTGTTCAGTTCCCCCTCCTCCCATGTAAGGAGCCAAGGAGCAGCAGTGAAAGGCTTCTTGATTTGGAGTCAGAAGAATCGAGATATTTGCCCCAGTTCTGCAAATCCTGGGCTATCCCCCCGTCCATGGCGCCACTGGCCACATGTGACGATTACATCCTTGAAATGTCCAAATTGAGTTGTCCTTTAAGTGTGAAATACACTCCAGATCTAAGTCTCCATATGAAGCAAAGAACATAAAATATCTCATTAATCATGTTCTCTGTGCATTTCATGATGAAATGACAATATTTGAGACATTACTGAAACTACTTTTATCTGTTTTGTTTTGTTGTTTGTTTGGTTTTCATTTGCATCTTTTAACCCAGCACCTAGAATATTTTGCTTGACGTCTGTGGTTCCTATTGTATTTCTCTGCTCTGGAGCTTGCAGTCAGCTGAGGGAACTTAACTCCTTTAAGAGTTTCAGCCCTCAAGTCAAACAGACCTGAATGCAAACCTTCCCTTAAGCACCAGTGAGCTGTGTGACTTTGGGCAAGTCACTTCCCCTCTCTGGACCTTAGTTTCCTCACCAGCGATATAAGGGTAGTAAGAGCACCTGCCTCTTAGGTTGCGGGTACATGAGAGATGATATAAACAGAGACGAAAACCAGGTTTGGCATGAAATGAGTGTCCCAAAACTGAGCTACTATTTGTTGTTACCTGATACCAGTTAACCCAATAGAGCCCAAACTTCTCCAGCTCCCTTCTATGTTTGGAAAGATTTTTATCTCTTGTTGCATATTTAAAAATTCCTTATTTCCCCAATAAATTTTAAAAAATCAGACCCTGATAATTATTGGAGGACTCCTGCTGATTTGGAGAAAGACTAGCCTCTAACACTGAGTCCATACAACTCCAGCCAGAAGGCACAGACTTGCACCATTGTTAGAGACTAGTATACAATCTCTAGGGTTTGGGAAATCCTAAGAGGGCCCCTGGGCCCCTGTAGTGCCTTCAGGGACCTTCAAGAACTTGCAACTAGAGAAAGGGCAGGAGGACCGTGATTTCCTCATCTTAAGGACAGGGGAACGGATGACCAGAGAGATTAGGCCACCTCTCCAAGGTCACACAGCAAGTAGGTGGCAGGTCATCTGGCTTTAGGGTCCATGCTAAACCCACTTGCTATATACATCATCATTCCCAGTCACCACAACAACCCTATACCCTTTTTAAAGACAAAGAAACAGGATCAGACAGGCAAAGACCTGCCGTCACGCAGCTGTAAGTGGCTGAGGTGGAATTCAGTAAAGTGTATACTGGATTGAATAGTGTCCTCCCAAATTCATGTACATCAGGAGCCTCAGAATTTGACCTTGTCTGGAAGCCGATGTAAGTAGTTAAGATGAGGTCAGACTGGAATCAAGCACACCTCGTGCGATGATGGGTGTCCTTTAGAGAAGAGGAAACAGACATGCAGAGACGGGGCATGTGAAGACAGAGAATGAGACTGGAGGGATATGCCGATGATCTAGCAAACACCAGAGGTTAAGAGAAGGGGCCAGACTGTCCCTCGGTGCCTCCAGAGGGAACCAGCCCTGCTGACACTGGATTTGGGACTTCCACCATCCAGAACGGGGAGGGTTACATTTCTGTCGTTGTCAGCTAGCCTGTAGTGGTCATTTCTAGGAAATCAAGACACCACCACCTGATGGCTGCCCCGCCCCTGTAAGAGCCCTGGCGAGTCCCCTGGAGCTGCTGAGATGAGTCCTCCTCCAGTCCCCAGACCCTCCCCTCAGTCTGCAGCAGCTGCCAAGCCTTCAAGCAGCCCCTGTGAGAGACCGGCTGTGGCTCAACTGTGCCCTGCCGGCTGCTCCTAGCATTGTGAGCCTTGCAAATTACTGTTTTCTGTTCCAAAGAGGCTCCAGAGAGCCCTTCAGCTGCTCAGCAGGAGCCGTGGATGCTCTTGAATTAACAGGAAGAAGCAGAACCCTTCTAGGGCTGATGGCCCCAAGGTCCCCCTTTACTCTGTCCCTCCGTCAGGCCTGGTAGGGACAGCGGTGCCTCTGGGTGGTTCCCACAAGCGCAGTCTCAACTGGCACCAGGCCAAAGTTGCCTGTGTGCAGAACGTCTGTTGACAAGGGGCCAAGGGATGCTGGATTAGGCACCACCGTTTCCAGGGGGTCAGCAGTCATTCTGAGCCCGAGCAGACCTCTTACTCGTCCTCACGGCCTCTCACTGGTCCACACGCACAGTGGCCTTTACTTGGTCCAATCAGAAGCAGGAGGCCATTGAGGAAGAGACAGCTCCTGTGTGTGGGTGGGTGAGTGTGTGCGCGCGCGTGTGTGCGCGTGTGGTCGCGACTGGCTGGGATTCCAGCACCCGTCCTTGCAGAATGATTGCCCTCACCTCTGCCCCTGCTTTCCACCGTAGCTGGGACCGTTGTCCCCAGAGCCTGTTGTACACAATCATCCAGACAATGCTTACTGAGCAGGGGCTGGTTTCCAGGCTCCTTCCAGGATGGGCAGCGTGATTCCATTTCCTCTTTGCAAAGCTCTGTGCTGTGTTTTTTGTCATAGTCCCCATTCTCCAGGTGACAAACTCAAGGCCCAGTCCATAGCCCAAGTTCACAGAGCTAGTGAGCGGTCAGGTGGGGCTCGGACGCTGCTCTGTCTGCACCACAGTTCATTGTCCTTGTTGATCAGTCTTGGCGGGGTCTCTGCTTCCCACCACATTCCCTCCCCACACGTGTCTGGATTATATTAAAGAAAAAGCAGAACTGGACGGTAAAGCAGTGAGCAGACAGACAGACAAACAAACAAAAATCCCCAGGATTTTATGCAGGACGATTGCAATCGGGGGAAAGAGGCATCAGGACAGAACCAGGGTCATCTCTGGGGCCAGCATGGCGAGTGGGAATTTATAACCAAGGAGCAGGCTGGGGGTGGTGAGTGGAAAGTCCTCCCAGGGAGCGGCAGGACAGGGAGAACTCTGGATAAACTGATCTGCAGGGTTCTCGGAGGCAGGCCAGGGACCAGGCCTCCCTGGGGGATGGCGGCGGCGAGGAACCTGAGTAGATATTGAGGGCGACCAATATGGCAGCGGGGGAGTCTGCATGAAAAAGTGTTCAGGGAGGCTGAGGAGAAGTTGGTTAAGGGGAGACTCTTCCTATTTATTCCCCATCTTATCTTAAAAAATGCTTGAGGCTGCAGGCCCCTAAGTCCAGCTGAAAGACTGGGTTCTGGCATCAGGCAGTCTGGGCTCAAATCCCAGCCCTATTCCCACCAGCTGAATGCCTCAGTTTCTTCACCTGTAAAATGGGGTAACCATGGACCTTGGTCCTGGGGTGAGGTGGGGACAGCCTGGCACACAGTCCACATCCATGCACGGTGGCCAGTGTGACAGTGTGATGGCTGGACAGCGCCCTCCATTCTGGGACAGCTAGCGTCACTCCTGCTGCCACGGTTGGCATGTCTCTGACCGTCTAATGCAAGTGCGCCAGCTCCGAGGAGAGCCTGGAGAGGAGGAGGGATGGAGACGAGACACAGCCGCGGGCTCTCTCTTTAGGTGGGTCCTGGGAGGCAGAAGGGTGCTGAGCTGAGCGAGGGGGCGTGTGTCTTTGCTGTGGGATGGTGGTTCATTACAGGGGTCGATTTTGCCCCACCCCAGGCGATTTTAGCAATGTCTGGGGACACTTTTAAAACCAAATTATTTTTATTTTACACGTTAAAATAAACTCACATGTGAAGATTCCCCATTCCTCATGTATATGTCAACCCTCCCCGCCGCCCTCCACCACATCACCAAGTGTTCTTCCCAATTGTCCAGTGGGCTCCGCCACCATTTCTGCCCCCGCCCCATCCCATTCCCTATTGGTGACCTCAGTTCTGTTGCAAGTGTCCCAGGGTTGGTTTTGTTTCATCTGTCCCTTTGTTTTGTCTGTTCACATTCCACCTATGAGTGAGGTCATCTGGTGTGTCTGTTCCTTCTTTTGACGGGTTTCACTTAACCAAAGTCTGGGAACACTTTCTGATCATGTGACTGGTGGAGGGTGCTGGTAGGCAGATGCCAGACCAGGGAGGCTTCGAAACATCTGCAGCACACAGGAATAATCCCTCTTCAACGATGAATCACCCCCACCCAAATGTCCCTGGTGCTGAGTATGCAAACAGTGAGTGCCAGGGTCCCTCTGAGCCAAGACCCCAGCTTTGCAGGGGTGGGGAGGGTAGGTGAGGGGAGGTATGGTGGGGAAGAAGCGGGTGCTGGCACCGCCCTCTTTCAGCTAGCCCTCTTCCATCAGCAGCTTCCAGCCAGATAATCAAGCCTCTCCAAGCTTAATAGAATCCAGGCCGCTGAGGCAAATGTAAAAACAAAACCCTGTGCAAATGTGTTTTTATGTAAACACAGCAGGGGGGTGGCAGCTGCCTTGGAGAAAGTACCCTGCGGCTGGCACTTCTCAGCAAAAATAGCCCACATCTTACTGCTCTAGAAGCAGAGTGGGCACTGAGACGAGGGGCACGTGGGTGGAGAGGCAGGTGTGCAGGGAGCCCTCCTTCCCCGAGCCAGCCCCTCCCCTGCAGGTGAGCACCCCAGGGCCCCATACAAAGTGAGCAGCCATTGGTTCTCTTGGAAGCATCGCTTCTTCTGGGGCTCAGTCAACACAGCAGGAAAAAAGGCCCAGTGGGGTGGGTTTTTTTCATTTTTCATTTTTTTTTTGGAGTATAATTTCCCGACAGTAAAAGCCATCCCTTGTAGTTTATGATTCTGCAAGGTTTCACGAATGTGTTTGGCCATGTCGCCACCATCAGAGTCCAGACACTCACCGTCCTTTCGCCCTCAGCAATTCCTCTCTGCCTGTTTGTTAGCATTCTCACCCCCATGCCATCCCCTGGCGACCACCGATCTGTTCTCATTTGGCTGCTTCTAGAAGGCCACAGAAAGGGAATCGTAGACCTTTTGGAGTCTGGCTTCTTTCACTCAGCCCAGGGCCCCGGAGGTTTCTCAGTGCTGCCGAATGGATCAGGAGCTCGTCCCTGTCTGCACTGAGCAGCGCTGCGAGGTGGGGGCGCGTTGTGTGCCGTGCTCCCGGGCAGGCATTCGGGCGGTCTCTTTCGGGCAAGTACAAGTGACGCTGCTATGAGCACGTGTGCGGATGTTTGGGGGTGAGCACGGGTTCTCTCGGGTAAGTGGGGTGGGAACCTGGGGTCGTATTGTAAGGGCACGTCTACCGGTATGAGACCCGTCATGCCGTGTCCCACCGAGGTGCACCCCCACGACAGAGGGCGAGACCCCCAGCATTTGGTCTTGTTGGGTTACACAGCCGAGCCAGTGGAGAGAGCGCTGCGGTGTGTCACTGCCGTCTTCCTGGAGTCGCAGGGTGTTGGGGTCTGTGGTCCTGAGGTGGTCCCTTAGCAGCAGCTGTCGGAAGGCAGGAGAGGTCAGTGGTAAAGAGCATGTGCTCTGCAAACAGTCCCAGCTCTGCCCCATACTGGCCCCGTGGCCTGGGATGCCTGTCTCAACTGCCCCAAGTCTGTTTTCCCTCCCTAAAAGGAGGTGCTATTCGTATTTGTCTCATGGACACGAGACCGTGTACCTGGCTTGGCAGATCGCTGCGATTCTGTTTACTGGGCACTGGCTGTGCACGGTGAAGGCAGTCGGTGCCACGAGGGGGGTCAGCTCTGCCACTCATGGCCTCGCTGTGTGACGCTGGGTGAGTTGCTGAGCCTCTCTGGTCCTCTGACGCCTCATCTGTTCAGTGGAGAGAATCAGAGCCTTTCTCAGGTTTTGTTGGAGTTTTTTATGACGTTCAAGTGAGCTTAAATGTTTAACGTTGTTCAACAGCCTGTGTGACTCAAGAGCGTACAAACTTGAGCCGTGGTGACAGAAGTTAGACTAGTGTCGCCGCAGAGGAAGGGGCTGCTGGGGACAACACGAGGGCGCCTCTGTTTTCAGTCACGTGGGCACATTTGGAATATTCCATCGACCTGTGCATTTCTACCATCCTGAATGTAAATTCTCTCCTAAAAAAGGAATCTGAGGTGCCCCAGCGGCTTAAACAGCAGAAAGTCATCACTCGCCGTTGTAGAGGCTGCTCATGCAGAACACCCGTGTCCAGTGGGTGCTCCTCTGAGGGTCACACAGAAAGGACCCATCAGGCCTCCCTGCCGGGCTCGTCCAAGGGCTCTTCCTCTCTGTTTCTGGCTCCAACCAAAATCCCTCTTCTTATGAGGACGCCAGGCAGAGTTGATTAGGGCCCACCCTAATGACCTCATTTTAACTTGATTACCTCTCTAGAAACCCTGTCTGCAAATAAGGTCACGTTCCCACGGGAGTTACGGCTTTGCCGTGTTCATTTGGGGGAGACACGGTTTAACCCGTGACAGGCACAGAAAGTCCGCCTGCTACTGTAAGGTCTCCCGTATCTAGTGCTTACTACTACCTCGGAGGGTTACCATCTCCTTAGAACATGGAAAGAGGTTCAGTGGGGCTCCTCCCGGCTCCCTGTGCCTCATGGGGGGGCTGGGATTTACAGTGTAATCTGCTGGTCTCTGGAGTCTGTTCCTCCTGGAGGCTCGTGACCTGGTTTCTCCTGTAATCACCTCCATGGGGCCGCTCTAATTACCTCGAAGGGAAGGTTGAATGCCTGCCCCCTGGACCAGCAGCTGCCGCCTCACCTGGGAGGTGGTGAGAAACGCAGGTGGTCAGGTCCCACGCTGACTTGCAGATCAGGCACTCAGGGTGGGGCCCAGCGCCAAGCATCCTCCAGTTAGAGAAGGGCTGCTTTGCAGCGCCAAGTAGTCTAACTGAATGGGATCAAAGGGCCACATCAGATCCCAGGCCCCAGACGGACCTAGGGCTTCAACCCCAGGAGGCTCACGGCCAGTGGCTCCTGCTGGCCTTCAATGTCTTCCTCTCTCTGAGTCCACTGACTTCAGAGACCAACCTGCTGAGTGAGGCATACAGAAAAGGCCCCCTTTGTCTGCTAGGACTGGCATTTGCGTTTGGGATTCTTGTAGGAACTCTGGACACTCACCCAGGACTTGCTGCAGATGCCAGGTCCCAAGCTGTGACTTAGTCGTGGAGAGGAGGTGCTAAGTCAGAGCCCCCAGCCTCCTGGATCCTATATTCTCTTTGGGGTGATACTTCTCTGTGTAAGGGGCAGCGGAGTACCAGAAACCCTTTGGAATTGGGCTCTGAGTTGAAATCCTGCCTTTGCCACATGTGAGCTGTGTGACCTTGAGCAAGGCTTTTGACCTGTTAAGCCTCAGTTTCTCATCTGTACAATGGGGAGAAGAGCCCCAATTGAGGAAATCCTGGTGAAGATCAGGAATTAAGCATTTCAAGGTCTAGGAGTTCATCAAGTAAAACTATCATTATCAGTGCTTAAAACTAACACAACCCAGGATTTTAACAGCTAAAATATAGAGTGGTCATCCTTCTGATGGCAGAGGCCACACCTCCTCCAGGGGTGTATCCGCAGCACTTGGCAGATAACAGGGACTCAATACACGTGTGTTGAGTGAAAAAAACTGAAACACACTCTATACACACTTCCAGAATCCTGGGCTCTTACGGGTTAGAGCAGAGGTCTCTTGAGAAATGCCCCCCAGAGATGATGCATATGTGGATTTTGTGCAGGATAAGCTCACCTGGGTAGATCCCCCGGTTTAGGTCAGGCATGTGGGGCAGACTTTGGCTTGGTAGGTGGCCGGCATTCCATGGAGTTTTGTCGAATGAATCAACAAAGGAGAGAATTATAGTTTAAATGGGGCGGGGGCAGATGGGCAGTAAGTAGGAGCTAGGAGAAAGGTTCAGGTAGGTTCTGGTTGTGTTTTACAAAGGAGAAACTGAGGCACAGAGGGTCACTCACCTGCCCAGGCCACACAGCCACAGAGTGAGCTTGAAAAGGGGGGCAGGCAGAGAAGGTAGGTGAGAGCCCCAGGTTTGGGCTCCACCGGTGCTGGGCGGGACACTGACCTCAGGAGCCCGTACACACCCACCCAGGGCCAGCTGCACAAGCTGCAGGCCTGAACGCCAACTGAAAATGCGCCTTGTTCAAAAGTGATGAGGCCTGTTGAGACAGCGCCAGCAGGGCATTAAACCCAGCATGGAGAGTGGCCCTTCTGAACACGGGACCACACAGGTGGCATGTCCACAAAAATGCCTCCTCAGCCACTTCATTTACAGAGGAAGAAACCCCAGCTCACAGAGGCTCACAGAGGCGGTGATTTTCATCCAGGACCCTCAGGCTGTCCAGGGGCCCAGGTTTGATCCTGCCAGTGCTCCCCGCCATGACACTAGCCTGGCCCGTGGGTCCCCCAGGCTGCACAGCTGAGTGTCACGACAGCTGAGTGACTCCCACTCCAGTGTGCGGGGCAAGGAGGGTCCTGTGCCCTCGGAGAAAGGTGCCCTGCTCGCAGGACTGACTGCATAGTCAGGAGAATCCAACCAGTCCCCATCTCCTCAACCTCATCCTTCATGCAGGGAGCCAGACCTGCCTCCCTCCCACCCCTGGTGGATTTATTCCTGGGGCGCGTGGGTGGATACGTGTCTGTGTGGAGGGCGTTTGTCTAAATTTAAAGACATAATGACAACGACCTATTAATGTTGGCGCTGGTAAGACCTCGCTTTGAGAAGAATCACAGATGAGAGAGAAGCTGCCGGCTCTGGGTCTCACTTCCACCCCTCCCGCTCCACACTGTGTGCCTGTCAATCTTCTGGGATGGGGTGATGATGATAAGGGCCACCTACCACCGGTGCCATATGTCTGTTGGGGACCTTGAGAAGTAGCATGTGGGAGCCCATTTTACAAACTGGGGAGATGGGGGCTGAGAGTGAGATCGTGTCCTGAGTGATGAAGTCTCAGAACTAAACACGGTCTTGGGCGATGCCCACACATTTCAGAACCCAGGTGCCTTCAGCCAGGCCTCAGCTGCCTGCATTGATTCAAGCATGACAACACCGGTAGTTGTGACAGGGTGGAGACCAGAGGAAGCTGGCCCTGTGCTAAGCCATTTGCATGCACTGCTTGAGCTGAGCCACTCAGCACCCATGCAGAGGGTACCCTCGTGCTCGCCCCATTTTATGGATGAGGAAGCTGAGGCTTCCAGAAGATAAGTGACTGCCCTTCTCAGCGCTAGTGGTGACACCTAGATTCCAACCTGCACATAGCTGACATCCCAATGCCTGCTCGCTCCACCTCCTTTAAACCAACAGTAGAAAAAGAAGGTAAAAATAAACGTCACTCAAACTTATGTAGCAAGAGGAACCATCTTGACGGTCCAGCGTATGTTTCCACCCAACTGTTTTCCTCTGCTGAAGGGGAGGCCCCTGTTCCCAGCAGCTGCCCTGGAGTTCTGTGACTGCTGGGCCATTTAGAGATGACTCAAATAATTCCTGGGCGCGTTTCATCTGGCTCCTGGGAGGCAGAGGTCTGGCTGTCCCCCGGAGAGAATTCAGCCTTGACGTGGGAGGAGATGGGGTCGCAGGGGCTTAGAACGGAGCAGAGAACCCTCTAACATGGAAAACGACCCTCGATCCCACCTGGGAAGGCTCGCCATGGGGCCCTAGCGTGGAGCCACGCAGCAGCCTCCTGGTGACAGCACGGGGATAGGGTCTCGAATTGAACTCGAGACGCAGAGAGGACAGTTTTGAAACCTGCAGTCTGAGGAGTCGAAGAGTAGCGTTCTGTCCACTTTTCTGTTCCCTCATAAGGACGCCATCTAGAACACAGTCCAGAGATGCTTTCCGTTGTCACACCTTGGTGGGGGGGCGGGGACACTGGCATCTGATAAGGGCCAGGACACCACTAAACACCCTACGGGCACAGACCCCGCCCCCCGCCCCACAAAGGGTCATCCAGAATGTCAGTGGTTCTGAGGTTGAGACCCCCTGGGCTAGACTTGGGAGACATTATTGGATGGTTTGTTTGTGCGACACTCCCAGAGGAGAAGAAAGCAAGTTGGGGCAAAAGGAGACTTTTCGGTGTCTAGTTCTACCTTGCAACGCGCATCATGTTTCTTGGACCGGCCCCACAGTGTCCGGTTCTCACCTGTGAACGGGTTGAGGGATGCCCACCACGTGCTGTGAGGGCACGAGCAGGCAGAGACGGGGCGTGTGCACGTGCTGGGGGGCGCACGTCTGCTGTCGTGAGTGCGTGCGTGGCCGCAGCTCCCTCTCCGTGGTGTCCTGCTGGTGCGCCAAGGGCCGAAGCATCGTCCGGTTTCGGGCAGTGCTGTCCACATGGGAGGGGACGCTTCTGCTGGATGGCGGTAGAACTCTCGGGACCGCTGAGGGACAAGCGAAGACATCATGGGCAGGGGACAGGGTGCCCATTGCTTTCTAGAAGGGGCTCATTTTCCCCATCCCAGCTGAGGACCTCAAGAAAGGCAAGGGCTTGCTGAGCAGGCTCCCTGGAGAAAGGGCTCCTGTGCCTGGAACTTGGAGGTTGGAGGGGCAGAGTGAGGACAGAAGGTTGGCGGGCAGGGGGCGCAAACGATGGGGCCGCAGCAGGAGCCCTGTTGCATGGGGTGATGGTGGAGGGTCCTGCAGTCAGGCCTGGGCTCAGGTCTTGCTTTGCTTCTGGCAAGTTGACCTCCCTCCCCCACTTCCATTGCCTCATCTGTAACTAAGAATAAAACCAACCCGCCCAGAGGAGCCAAAGAGGGGCGTCCCTGTCAGTAAAAGCAGAAGGACCTGGCACATAGCAGATGTGCCACACAGAGCAGCTCATTCATTCTCCTTCCTTCCCAGGCTGGGCACCAAGGCTTAAGTCTGGGCCCCAGGAGGCCCCAGTCTGGGCCTCAGTTTCCCTGTGTGTCAGTGGGGAAGCTGCCCTGGGCTTGGAGGGCCTCCCCGCAGCCCTGATGGGCTCTGAGCTCACGGCTTAGTCCCGCCCCGAGCCAGCTGCAGCGCCTGGAGCCCTTCCGTGGGCAGTGGGTGCCCAGAGCGTAGAGAACTTGCTCTGTACAGCCAGGCTGCACACGCATACACACTCACACATGCACGTGCACACACACCAAGCTTGTGCACATGTGCTCATACTGACACAACACTTACATATATACACATACGAAGCACAGCTAGACACATGCACACACACACACACACACACATACACACAGTTGCATACACACGTACCACACTTGCACATAGTGGCTTGGACAGAAAGACTGGGCTCGGGTGACCGGGGCGGGACAGCGGTCTTTCTGGGGAAACTCCTGGTGGAAAATTCCTCTCTGGGGAAGAGTTGCTAATGGGAGCTGTCACCGTTCCTAAATTAGAGTTTAATCCTCCCCGGTCACGTGGAGGCAGCCAGTGGTGACTTGCTGGAGGCTGGGCGGGTGCTGGCACCGGGCTGGCACCGGGCTGGCACCGGCAGCACCCTCAGGACCGCAGGCCTGACTGTGAGAGCCTCTCGGCCTCTCTGAGCCCCGGGTTCCTCATCTGTAAAAGGGCAGACTCGTGCTGGTTAGCTGGCTTCTCACGGCCCTTTGGACTCTGAATCTATGGCCTCAGAATAACAGCAACCGTAATAATAATCACAGTATTAGCTTAAAACTGTTGAACACGTACTGAAGTTCGGGTTCATGCGAGGTGTTTTACTCCCAGCCCTTTTCACCCTCACACCTTCGGTTTCCCTTCTGCACAGGGAGGCGGTTTCACGAGGTGAAGTTTCTGGGCTTCTTCCACTCGCTGTCATTTGCTCTGAGACAGCGCAGAGAGGCCAGAGGAGGGTCTCAGGCTCCGAAGATGGGCAGGATGGCCTCCTTGGCCCTGTGCATCTCTCCCCCCAGTCTCTCCGCCAACGGCCTCCCTCTCGTAGAGATCAAGGGTGGACACACCCGCTGGAAGGGGCTGGAGAGTCACTGTTCTGTCCCCTCCCCTCTTCCCCCAGAATGCTTTCAAAACAGAAAAGCCACTCTTAGCTCCGGGGCCTATGAAACACCTGGTGGCTGTGAGGTTAAGCCTGCACCTGGGATGCAGCCCAGGACCCGGTTCTAGGAACAACCGAAATGAACAACTCAGTAAATAAAATGCTTCCTCCTCCTCTCTCTCCCTTTCTGCCTCCTTTGTCTTAAAAAACAAACAAACAGGTGCGCCCTGCTGGCCTAGTGGGTTGATCCAGGCTCAGTATGTCAAGGTCCCCCCGGTTCAAGACCCGGGTCCGGAAAAACAGCTAATGATGAACTAAATGAAGTAATTCAAGTGCTTCTTCCTCCTCAGCTTCACTCCTGCCAGCACGTCTCCTTTGAAAAAACGAGCCACCAGGCTGCAGGCCAGCTTGTCAGAGGTCCGTGTGGCAGATCCTGCAACAGCGGTGTTCTCTCTGATCTCAAAGAAAATAGGCCGGCAGAGACCTCCGCCTGCCCTTCCGACCACAAGCCCCACCCAGAAAGAAACGCTAGAGCCACCACTGACCCCTGTGAATGGCCCGGACCTCAGTCTGTTCTCAGCACCCCCAGTGAGCGCGCCCTTTTCAACCCCAGCTCAGCCTCCACTGAGCTCTGGTCCACAAGGCAGGGGGCCTTGGAGACCTCCTTCTCCGCCATCCCTGGGTGCACATGGTGGGGAACAGACGTGGGGTACACTGCCGTTCAGAAATGGCCTGAGCCAAATCCACATCCTTGTGGGCTGGGGTCAGCCAGCCCCCAGCCCTCCATGCTGACCCCACCCCCCACCCCAGGCTCTGGCCCACCTCCCAGGCCCACCATCAGCCTGGAGCTTTCTCCACCTGGGACAGTCTTGTCCCCATCTTCCCATGCCGCCTCCTCTCATTCTCGGGTCTCAGCTCAGATGACTTTTCTGTAAGTCCTTCTGCAATGCCCCTTCAAGAAGCTCTCAATGTCACTGGACCACACTTCACACTGGGATCCAGGACACACACTGGAGCCAAAGGTTCACCAAAGAACACTTTGAGTCCATAAGGATTCTGTTGGTTCCCCTCCCTCACCCGTCCTTCCTCCCAGTGCTCTGCCCCGTGCTGTGGGTAAACATTCTGCCCAGACCCAGCAGAGCCATCCATTATCTCCCCAGACAATTAGCAACCTATTAAGAAACTATGCAAATGCGCTCTAATTGACCCATGACACACAGCTCCCAGGGAGAACAGTGACTCCAGATGGCTTAATGATAGGGGTTTCTGGGCTGCCTTTACAAGTCCCTCTTGGGGAGGAAAGTGATCTGGGTGCCTAGGGGGCTGCCAGCTGCCTGCCCTGGAAGGCCAGCAGATTGGGTGACCCGTACCTTCATCAAACCAGTGGACGGGGACAGGGGGGACTGTCATTTCATTCACCCCTTTCTGCCCCGACACCCCTGGCCTTCCCTGCCGTGTGGTCCCTTCCCCCTGCCCAGGGTTTTCTTGGCTCCTTGATTCCTACTGGAGTGGGCATCTGCCTTTTCAAGGAGAGGATTGCTCCTCCCCTTGTGAAAATGAGACTTTCCATCTTCAAGCAGTTTTAGGTTCATAGCAAAATGGAGCAAAAGCCCATATGGTTATGTTTGGTTTAGAATAGCTGCTGTGGCAGGCCAACTGTAGTTAATACCGAGTCTGACAGATCAGCGCCCGGGCAAGGAAAGGGCCCATGGCTTCTCCTCCATGCTGTCGGAGCCTGGAAACCTGGGAGTCGGCCCTCCAGATGCCAGAAACCCACGCCTTTCTAGGCAGCTCTTTCTCAGGGTCTCTCCTCATTGATCTGCTTTCTTTTCAACTGCTAAGGGTATAGGCTCTTAGTCCAGTGACCAGCAGAGACGGGAATATCTAGATTCCCACCTGCAGATCCATTTTCCATCTGAGTCCAGCCTCTGATCCGCCCACCCTGTCGGTTATGTGGGACAGCGTGGCTACAGGCGTCTGCCCTGTGCGCGGGCCGTGGGGGTCACACTCCAAATTCATCCTCCACGGCTACCCTGAGTAGTTGCCAGTCTTCACATCACGCATCAGGTCTTCATGTTTTCCAGAGATGAAGTCTGAACAAATGATGGTGTCAATGGAAAGGGGAAATGGTTGTCGTTGGACGTAGTTGGGGCGGAGAATGATCCACCGTAGAGAAATGCTTGTCTTGGGCTCAGCATGTGATTCAAGTGCAAGCTCTGGAGTCAGAGTCCCTGGGTTTGAACCTGGCTCTCTCACTGCCTGGGGAGGTAACTTAACGGTGAGCCTCAGTTTCCTCATCTGTAAAGTGGGGCCAATGATGAGACTTTGCAGATAGGATTGGTAGGAGAATTAAACGGGTTAATACCCAGAAGCATGTCTGACACATAGCAGATGCTCGCTAACTATCAGTGCGCTCGGCCACTAAGGGCTGTGTGTTCCACACACGTGAGCCCCTATAACCCTCATGCCATCCCAACAGGACAGGGTGGATTGGTCCTGTTTTGCAGATGAGGAAACTGAGTCTCAGAAAGGCCACTTGCTGAAGATCCCACGGCTACCAAACCAGGAACGTCTGGCTTTAGACCCTTTTCCATGTCTCTTCCCAAGTCTTCATCCCTGCTGACTGGCCCAGCCTGGCTCCTGCAACAAGTGAAGACACTCGTAAAGTTTGCCTGTGGAACGAGAGGCACTGGAGTCATTACCCAGGGAGACAAAATTTTAATATTTATTTATAATGGGCACCATATGCTCCCTCCGATTTTTTTATTTAATTACATCATGGCAGATGGCGGGGTGTTAAAGGCCATTAAGCTAATGGCACTTTGCCTTCTCGTGTATTTTCTGCAGTTTGGGGGAAGATGGATGAAAGTGGACACAGATGATAAGCCGTGTGTGCTGGCTAGCAGCAGGTGAATCCCTGTCCTCGGAATGAGGGGAGGGACGCCTGGGGACCCTGGAGACTCACCCTGGGAGGTGGGTGAGCGAGAGAGGAGCCTGGAACGTGGCGTCCCTGAGCATGCACACAGATACTTAGAATCTTGGGCACAGTCACCCTGCTCTTTGGACCCAGGAAGAAAGTTTCTGCAGAGCAGAAACGAGGACACAGTGACCACACGGACAAGATGGGGTCATTGCACTGTGGACACTTAGGAGGGGACAGTGTGTCCCGGAGGGGCTGCCACACTGTCTGGGGTGCGAAGGTTAGTTAGGCTAATAAAATTCCGGATACCTAAAGACCGAGGGTGACAGCCGTAAGACTGGCTTTTATTACAGTGTATCTCAGACCATTTATTATCTCTCTGACTTGCCAAGTGGCTGGTGTCACAGCAAGAAGGATGAGAAGGGACTTTGACGAGAGATATTGGAGAGCCATCTGCCTGGAGAACAGGTATTTGAGGGTTGGTGTTCTGTGCTCCAAGCTCAGGAAGATCGTGAGGCTGTGATTCAACTGAGCAATATGGTGGGTCCGGGAGGGCTCACTGTTTGTGTGGTCTGCTGGCCAGCTGCCGCGGCATCACAACATTGAACCTAGACAGTGCTGCCCATGAATCCATGATCCACTTCTTGCCAGCTGTGCCCTTGGGCAAGCTGGTTCATCTCTATGAGCCTTAGATTCCTCATCTGTAAAATGGGTATAATTGTGTCTATTTCATTGTGGCTGCTTTCTGGGAATCTGGACAAAGATCTACATATATGAGGGTCATCACAGTGTTACTTATTTACAAGAGAGGAAAACTGGGAAAGTCACACATCTAGTGACCAAAGGTTGAATAAATCTTCGTATAACCAACCAGAAATGTAACCCTTCAGTAAATAGTTTATTTAGGAGGTGAAACGCACACTGACCCTCTCCTTCCCAGAGCGGGGAAGACAGTGAAAGGAAGGAACCAATAAAGGGTGTGCCGCGAGGTCAGCGACACTGAGGGTGACCGAGGCTGAATGTCACTGCGGAATCTCAAGGAGCCTTTACACCACAGCCTCCGAGATGGTCCACTGGAGTTGGAGGCACTGGAGGGTTAGTCCATTGGAGGTGGCTGGGACATTGAGACACCAAACCCTCATCAGTTACAGATTAACCTGCTTCCAAGTGACATTTGGAAGTTACCTGTGGACAGGACACATATAGTATCTGTTACAAATCCACCAGATGACAAAAATGAAAACGACGACAGTATTAAGTGGACATGGACCGGGGGGCAGGGAGGGATGCTTGCATACTTCTGGGGGGACTTGTCACAACAGCCCGTGGGAAGCAAATAGTGTTTCTTAGAGTCCTCACACCGCAGGACCTAGCAATTTCCTTCCCAGGGGCTCTGCAACCTGCAGGAATTCTTATACACGTGTGTGAGGGGTTCCACCCTGCCCAGGACCTATGAGCTGGACATCGGTGACAGGAAGACTCATGTAGGAAAATGAAGTCCTTATACCAGAAAAACAGTAGCGTTCAGGCAAAACCACATATGCTTCTACACATTATTATATTAGGAGGCAGTCCTTTCATGTATCACCTTATTTAGTCCTCACACCAGCCCTCTGAGAAAAGTGCTATGTGCCCATTCTCTGGATGGCGAAACAGGTACAGAGAGGTCAATAACCACCTCCAAGGGGGTCCTGTGAGGCTTAAATGCACAATAAAAACCAGTTGCCCAGCACAGTGCCTGGCATGTGGCAGACACTCAAAAAAAACCCCATGACTTCTAGTGTTTTTATTATTAGGCCTCAAATTGAAATTTGACTGTGGACCGACCTGGTCTCCCAGTTTCTTGATGAACCCCAGGTGGGTCTCCTACACAGAAGTGTGAAGAAATCAGCCTTCACCAACCGGATTTCACAGTAGTTCTTTCTGGGCCAAACCTAAATGGTCGGGTCAGCTGGGCCGGGACCTACGCCCTCATCACACTCGGGTCTGTGGAAGGAGGCTCTGACCCACCTGGCCTGGGAGCCTGGAAGGAAGCTCGCCGGCCCTCCCTGCAGAGGGAGCCTGGGCAGACTCCTCCGCTTTTCTCTGCCCACCCACCTCTCTTTCTCTTGGCAGCTCAACTCCAGAGGTTCAGTCTGGTGCTAAAAATACGCTGCATGTCACACCCTGAGGCTCCAGCTGGAAGCAAGGCAGTCACTAGTGGTGCCATTTCCCGCTGAGGGGCTCCCCATGGAAGCCCAGGCCAGCCCTGCGACAGAGGCAGGGACGCGTGCTCCGCCACATGCAGCAGAGGGGATACTGAGGCTCAGAGGGGGTCTCCTGTCCAGTGAAGAGGGGTGGAGGAGTGATAGCTGCAGGAGATTCTATGGTTAGTCTAACTCTGCAGCTCAGAGAGGTGAAGATACCTGGAGATCACACATCCAAGTGATAGGAGAGGGCCTGGATACGATTCTAGGTCCCAGCATGTTATGAACAGATGGAGGCAGAGATGAAGAGCAGGCCCCCACCTGGGTGGTGCAGACATATCTGTGGCGGGGGAGGAACATCAGCCTCTCTTGCAGTTTGCTGGGAGGGAGGAGTTTGTGAGAATGTTGTAAAACATTTAAACACAGTGTCCGGTGTATAGCAAATGTTCAACAGATGATGGTTTCATTTCCTCATTCCCT
>RJWH01009784.1:0-20511 GCA_004363575.1 Solenodon paradoxus
CCCCCCCCCCCCCCCATCCCCCAAACCCAGGCCTGGGTCCCTGGGTCCCTGGGATGTTTGTGAGGCCTGAGCTCCTTTGGAGACAGCTGACCACACTGCTACTCCAGCAGGGTGCATCTGTTTGTTTTTGTTTTTGTTTTTTAAGGAAAGGTACAGACAGAAATACAAACAAGTAGGCAGACAGGAAGAGTGGAGAAAGAAGGAAGAAGCATTTTTAATTTAATATTTATTTACTTCATCTTGGTTGTTCCCCAGACGGGACCTGAGCCTGCGTCATTGGGATGTATGTGGACTGTGCTCGGCCGGAGGCAGTGGACCCGTTAGGGCACACCTCAGTGCTTTTCTTCCTTTTTCCTGTCATCAACTCAGTCATCTTACTCTGTAAATGTCACAGTCTGACCCTTCTCTCCATGTTCATCACTACCCAGGCTCCATCTTGAGTGGATAAGCAATAATAGTCTCACTTGTTTACTGTTACGAACTCTGTTTCTATCCCCACTAAGTTCTGTGACTTCAAGTTTAGTTGTGATTGTACTTTTGTCTGCTAGTGGCTTCCTCTTGCTCTCAGCCTGAAGGCCTGAGTCCTTTCCCTGCCTGCTGGTTGAGACTGTCCAGCACGCCACTGCCTCCCGCTCCTGTTCTCACCACCTTGACTCTTTTGTGCCGCATCTTGCTGGATAGTCTCCTTATTTGGCTTTGCCCAGGCTGCTGCATGAGTCTCCAGTGGTACCTGGGTTTATGCGTAGCATTGCCCTGGCTCTGCTCTGCGCGCTCTGCACAAGGAAGCCTTTCCTGACTTCCTGGCTTGGGTTGAGTCCCCTGTTCCCCAAAAACCCGGATTCCCGCTGCGAGTTGGTCACGTCAATCTGGGAATGGGGGTTACTGATAAATACCTGTCTGACTCCTTAGGCTCTCGGTTTGCAGCCCGGGACCAGGTGATGAAGCAGTAGACTATTTCCCTTCCTTTAAAACCCCTGCCGATGGTGGTTTCAGACTTCACAGCTCAGTCCTACCTCCCTGCTCTGGTGGTAAAGTAAAGGGTCTCCAGCCAGCTTTCCCCAGGGGTAAGGTTGCCAGCAGTGTTGCAGGGGTGTATGTGGCGAGCGGCCGCTGACTCGGCTGCACGAGCTTTTTCACCTTGACTCACTGCTCGGCCCCTTGTGTAAGCAGAACTGTAGGGACGCGGTGTTGTGCCTGGTGCGGGTTCCCTTTTTGTCTGTCGGGAGGTTTGGCGCTTTGCTGTCAGGCCTGCCTTCAGCCTCACCGTCGTGTCCCCGTGGCTCCTGTTGGGCCGCCTGCTGCGGGTGACGGGGTTTCTTGTAGCAGCTGTAACACCTTCAGGTCTTCCATCAAACACACATCTCAGCGAGGTCTTTGACCCGCTCCTTAAAACTTCCCCTTTCCTGTCATCGGCCTCTGTCGTTGGACAGAACCAGATGACGTCCTCCTCTACCTGGTTCACTGGCAGCCTCCTTCCATCAGTGAGTTTGCTCTGATGGGTCAGGTCTCTGCCTGTTCGCGGCTCGTGCCTGCCGTGCTCTGTGCACACGTCGTGCTTAATGATGTCTGCCCACTGGATGACGCCGCCTAATGCAGCTGGAGAGCCGGTCACGGAAACCTCCAGGCTGGAGGATGGAGTGGGCGGGGCGTCTGCAACGATGTCATCTTCGAAGACACTCGTCAGTTTCCAGATAGCCCCTGGAATCCCCTAAAGTCGTCTTAATTTGGGTGTCATTTTGCAACATAATCCTCCCACAGAAAATAGATCTATAACTTTATTTCCCGGGTTTCTTGTGACACCCTGACTATCTCTGTGGGAAACTGGTGCCTGTGGGCTCAGCACGGAAACCTGGCGGTTAGAACACCTGGGCTGTGGAGCCGGAGTGGCCTCTGTGCTGCCGCCGTTCTCTTCCACGTGTGGGATTTGTTTCCATTTACACGTTAGTGTCCAGTTAGTGTCTGGGCTGTAGAATGTGTTCCATAAATTATTAATAGTTCTTTTCTCCTGTTCGCCCAGAAGGTGGCACCTCCTTCTGAGAGTAACACTGTGTGGTGGAAGAAACTTCCATTGTGCAATGGACAGGGTATCTGGGGCCTGATGGGAGTCGAGGGCCATTGTGTACTGGGGTCGCCATACTGCCTTAGAGGACTCTTCCCAGGCTGGCCCATCAGAGTCACCTGTGAGATTGCTTTGTATCAATTCGACTCCTGTCTGTGGAGGTTGTTATTTCTTAGTGTTCTGGGAGTGAGAATCTGACCAGCCTCTCACAAGCTCCAGCAGCAGCCCTGGCTTCCTCCCTGAGGCCTCAGTGCATGAGGAGGAGAGCAGGGCTTGGACTGGACTCTGCTTGGCTCCTACTGCCCAGGTTTCTGTTGCTTCATCAGGTTTTCCTACGGACTGTAGTTGCAGGCCGTGCCAGAGGGTGGCAGTGTGGCCTTGCAGGGGAGGGAGAGCGGTGCCTTGAGAAATCAGGCTTCCCCTGCAGGCTGCCCGCCTGAGACCTGGTTACTCACACCTGAGGTGGCAGAGTCTCAGGATACGTAGATCTGAGTAGCAGGTGGACCAGCTCCCCTGCTGTGGGCTTAAGGTCAGCTTTATCCCCTCCCTCCACCAACTTAAATAGCCCATCGGATAAAGGCCCCTGTGCTGTAGGGAAACTGGGCTCCCAGATCAGCATGCCCGAAGTCATCAGGTCACCAGTCGTTTCCCTCTCTCCGCTGGGACTCTGCCTATCCATCTGTGTCTGTTTTGGTTCCGTGAGACTTGTTGACGCCTTCTACTTACAATGCTCTCCTTTCTGCACAGGGGACCCTCACAACGACCCCAATGCTCAAGGCGACGCCTTCAAGACTCTCTTTGTGGCTAGAGTGGTGAGTCCCTAGTTTCCTACCCCTGGATCCCCTGGCTGCTGAGATCCTGGGTCTGGGATAGTAGGTTAGGTCCCAGAGAATGTTCTGAGGGTTTTGGGATAGCTCATTTCCCCCACTTAACTTTGTGTCTGTCGTCTTGTAGAACTATGACACGACAGAATCCAAGCTCCGGAGAGAGTTTGAAGTGTACGGACCCATCAAAAGAGTGAGTGTTCTAGGGCAAAGGGGTGTTGGTGGGGAGGGAGTGGGGAGGCTGGGCCCCAGCCCCGAGGGCCAGCGCATGATTTCATGACCGCTCCACGGCTTAGGCTTACATCCCGACTGCACCGCCATGTGGCAGACTTGGGGAGCAGAAGTGAAATTAGGGACTAGTGACTCCTTGATACATAGCAGGAGTCGGTAAGCTGCAAACTTACTCTCTGTTGAAGTGTCCTGTGACCTCCGTTGGTGTAAGGTGGGGAGTATGGCTCTCATAGCTGTAAATACCTTCCTGTCAGGCCCTTTGTTTTTGTTTTTTGGTGTGTTATTTTGTTTCGTTTTCAGTTTAGTATTGGCATAACTGCTTTGCAAAATAATACAAACCTAGTGTGCAGGTTTCCCCTTCCTCATACACGTGCTGACTCTGTTTCACTGACGTTTCTAAACTGAATTGAAAAGTCCCTTAAGCGCGCTGGGCATCAGTGAAGGTCGAGGTTGTCAGGTACATGGAGCGCTCAGCCCAGCGGCAGCCGGTGGCGGGGCCGGTGCCGGCCTCCCTCTAGCTCGTTGGGATTGGTCCCCTGTGTCGGGGCTCTGGTGGAGCTCTGACCTGAACTTGCTCCTGTGATCCCACTTAGTCAGTTTGGAATCCCAGCTGGGTTTCGGAGACTTCGGGTCTCAGGGTCTAAGTCTTAGGGCCGTGTGAACTTGAGGCCACACCCAGCCTGGTGCAGGCAGGTCGATTCTGAGGGGGAGTGTGGTAATGGGGAACTGGCCATCTTTTGGGGAGCAGCTCAAATGCTTTCACCCCCCAGAAGCCTTCCCTATTCTCTCAGTAGCTCTGCCTTGACCATTGTTCTGTACCCCAGGCTCCCCCCGCTTGTCCCAGGGGGCGCTTTCTGGTACCCAGAACTGGCCCTCTGCGCTCTGCTCACTGTCTGGCCCCCGAGACTAGCAGGACAAGGCCACCTATCATCTCCCCACCCTACTCTGTGGCCTTTTGTGACTCCTTCCCACCCCTGTGTCAGCACCGCCATGTTCACAAGCCTCCCTGACCCTCCAGCTCGCTGCACGCGCTGTTGCACTGGACCGCACGAATGCCCGCACTGACCTTCCTCTTTGCCTCACGCTGGGGCGCTTGCTGCCCCGGCCTGCCCGCCTTCCACCTGTCGTCACAGCAGGACCCAGCTCCGCCTCCCTGCCTGCCTCTCGAGAGCTGTTGCCCCTCAGTCCGCTTGACAGGCTGCCGCTCACTCTGCTGTTTCCTTGCTCATCCTGGGGTATCTTTAGGCCTTAGCTTAAGTGTCCAGGAACCACCCTTAGTTCCGCGGATGGTGCGCCCACTCTTAGCATCAGGCACTTGGCTCCTGAAGGACCGCGCAGGTCTGAGGTGTCTGGCACCAGACGTGTGGCCGGGGGCGGCGGGCACCCCGTGTCAGGCTAACTCCTGCCCCTCGCTCCCCAGATCCACATGGTCTACAGCAAGCGGTCAGGCAAGCCCCGAGGCTACGCCTTCATCGAGTACGAGCACGAGCGAGACATGCACTGTGAGTACCTCGCGCCCGAGCCCGGCCTCTGGCCCTCTTCTCTGCTGCCCCTGCCCTTCCCGTCTGTCCCTCCCCCATCCTGCCAGCCTGACACTAGCGACGTCTCTTCTCCTGCTCCCTCTGTTTCTCATATATCTTTTTTTTTTTTTATATATACGTGTTTTTTAAAAAACCAAAACCAAAATCCCCCACAACGTGTGTGTGTGTGTGAACCTGGGGAGGTAAGTGTCACACGTTGAACCTCAGGGGCAAAGTAGGGAACTGGGTGGGGGCTGGGGCCAGCTGGAGGTGGGGGGAGGGGTCGGATTTTCGGGGAACCTCTTCCCCATTTCCCCCACTGGAGTTGGGGGCAGCCAGGTTGGAATGAGGACTGGCCTTTGAACCTGCCCTCGCTTCCCTCCAGCAGAGCTGGGGCTTGGCCACCCGACCCTCCACCTCCCACCCCTGGCCCCCCACCCTGTTCCTCAGCGGGCAGTGGGCTGGTAGGCGTGCTCAGCGCCTGCCCCCAGATTTCCCAAGCCCCCTTTGAGGCTGCGGCGGCGTCCACGGGCAGGGATGGGTGGGTTGGGGGCGGGCAGGGCTGCGGCGTGTCCAGGGGCCGCCGTATTAATTGACTGTTCTTATTGTCACTGCAGCCACCACGCAGCTGGCTTGCAGCTGATGCTTACGCTCCCCTTACAACACCTCAGTGTATGGTTGGTATAAGGGTTTGTATATGGGTAAGATCACTCAGCACCGCACACCAGCCCAGCTTAGCCAGGCAGCTCAGGAGCAGCGAGGTGTCCCTCCTCCCGTCCCCAGTCGCCCCCTCAGCCTCCCCGCACTCAGAACCCTTTCCGTGTTTGGGTGCCCTTTGTCCCTCCAGCCCCCATCCATGTGCTCTCCGATTAGCTTGCCATCCCAGGAGAGGGGAAGGATGTGCCCCGAAGGGAAAGGCAGCTGGCCCCTGGCCTCTCCACCGGCCCTGACCTGACCCCTGGTAGCTGGCTTCATGACATAGCGGCGAGGCAGCAGGGAAATGAGACGGGGCGTGCTAGGGCCAGGGCTCCACGCGGAGCCCTTCCCGCTTTGGTCCGGGCCCCATGCTCTCTGTGGGCTGCTGCTGTGTTCGCCCCGGAGGCTCTTGGTTGCTAGTTTCGGGGGCTCCGCCCCCTTCCTTTCTTCCTATCATGGTTGAGGCCTCCCGAGGGGCTGTGGTGCCAGACTGCTCTCCAGAGTGCATGGAATTGGGGGTCAGTGTGGGAGGGATCAGGAGGCAGGCTGCCAACAGCGGAGGTGCTGCAGGTTTGGCGTAGGCCCCTTCCACTGTCTAGAGACGTAGGCGAGGGCGAGTGAGAGAAGCCTAGAAGCACACACGTCACATGTTTTCTTTGCTATTACTCCCGGGTTGGGCCTCTTCTGGGGTTTGGGACTCTGTACCAGAGCAGGTGCCGTGGTTCGACTGTGTTCCCAGTCCTTAGTGCCTTCCCACCGTCCTCTGGGCTCAGGGGCCGCGCGGCCCCCCTCAGATCACGGCCCGTACTCCATCTCCTGGGTCCCAGGCTGTCCCCTGGCGCCAGCCTTTGGGTGGAAGCAGCTGGTGGGAGGGAGTGTAGTCTGAGGTAAAAGTGGGTCCATGTGCTGAGGGTGGGCCGTGCCTAGCGTACCAGGACTCACTGGGAGAGCGAGAGCTGCAGGTTTTCTCTGGCCTCCCAGCCTTCTTTTAAATTCAGACCGTCCTGGGCATCCAGCTCCCAGACCAGATGCCGTCCTTAGCTCCCCCTCTTTTGAGGCCTCCGTAAGGGTTTTGGGGGTCCTCCGCTTGCTCTGCCTGCCTCCAGGTGGTGCAGGAGATGTGGTTCCTTTCCTCATGGCTCCCTAGCACCCCCAGTTGCCCTGCCCTGTAGCTTTAGCTGACCCCGTGGTGGTGGGTGTGGGGTCTGTGCGCGTGCTCAGGTAAGCTTGGGGGCTCCAGGTAAGCGGTCCCGTGTCCCCCCCCGGGAAGCCCGCCTCCTCGCCAGGCCCCCAGGAGTTGCCGAGCCCCCCCCATCCCGCTCGGTTTGGACACCCGCAAGGCCGGCATCGGTAAATGGCACCTTTTTCTCCTTCTCTGGTTGTTATTTGGGGGGAGCGGGCTGGGGCTGGGCAGGGTATTGTGGTTGGCTGAGGACACCCCACCCTTAGCCAGGGCTGCGGGGGAACAGGGATGCTTTTGGCCTTCCCACCAGCCCTACATGAGGCAGGCCGGGTTCGGACCTGCCCTTCGCTGTGCCCTGCCCGAGAGAGGCACAGGCCTCCCGCATCTCCCCTCCACTCCTCACCCTTCCCGAGAGGCTCAGGCTTGGCCTGGCCTGTGTGAGCCGGGTGTGGAGCGGGAGACAGCTGGGGCCAGGGCTGGGGCCTGGGGCTGGGGCTGGGTGGCAGTCGTCTCAGGTAAGGCAGGAATTTTTGGTAGCACCGCACGTCTCCCATGCCTCCCTCCACTTTTCCTCCCCCATCTGCTGAGGGGGCCCCTCCAGGCCCCCTGGGGCACTGTAAGCTGCCCTTTGGGCTCCCTGCCATCTCCTAGATTCCTCCCACCCTTCTGGTTCATTTCTGTTCTGATGTCTGTCCCCTATGCTCACCCTCCCTCACCCCACCTCACCCCCCACAAAGAAGAAATCGGTGTGAACTGGGGTGCAGAGCGGCCCGGCTGGGCCTCCTCCCCCAGCATGATGTTTCAGGGTGCATGCCTGGGGTGTGGAGGAACCCTCCCTCTCAGCAGAGTCCAGCCTTGAGTTAACCTCCAGTTTCTTTGCAGCGACTTTGGCCGCCTTGGCAGGAGGGGGCTGCTCTATCTGACAGGAGTAGGCGGGGCTGGGGGTGCGGAGGCTTGGTGGGGCTGACAGCTTACCCCCCCAACGCTGATGGGGGGGCGAGAGGAGACAGGTGCTGAGATGGAGCAGGCCCCTCCCGGTTTGGGAGAGGGTTGGTCTGGCGGCAGTTGCCTGGCTGGCTGGTGTGCGTGTGTGAGTGCGAGTGCATTGACGGGGACACTGGGCTGGGGATGCCGCGGCACTGGGCCCTGTCCTGACTAGAGGACTCTCTGGGGACTGCTCCCCTCCCCCCCACATCTGTTGCAGCCGCTTACAAGCACGCAGATGGCAAGAAGATCGACGGCAGGAGAGTCCTGGTGGACGTGGAGCGGGGCCGAACCGTGAAGGGCTGGAGGCCCCGGCGGCTAGGTGAGCAAGTCCTGCCTGTGCGGGGCTCGGGCCTCGCCCTCCCCGCTTCCCCAGCTCCGACTCCTCATGACACCATTGTCCCCTGCTGTCTCGATTCAGTGCCAGCCTGTGTGGCTGCTGTGCCTTCCCTTTCCTGGCACCTCCACCTTGCAGGGAGGCCGCTTAGTCCGGCGCGCTCAATGGGCTCGTAAATGTCACTCCTTTGCTGGCACCCTGTCCTTGTTTGGTCATTCGTCTGCTGAGTCAGCAGATGCCTGTTTGGTTGCCAGCTGTGTGCCAGGGTCCTGGTCAGGAGCTTGCCAGAGAGCCTCCGCCCTCTGCCCCTGCGTTTGGGCCTCGCGGTCTAGTCACGGTGTCAGCGGGGTCACTTCGGGTGTATTGAAGCACATTTGAGCTCCTGAACCATCCAGGGGTCTCGTCACTAGGAAATTGGGTGTCTTGGAGCCCAGAGACAGGCAGCTGGTGCGCCTACAGGGCACCTGGTTGCTGGGTCTCCATGTTGTCGAGCCACCTCCGGCATCTCAGTGACTTCTCCCTGTAGGCTGTTCACTGCTGCTTCCTGCACAGGCCCAGCGGGGCCTTCCGAGCTCCCCTTGGTGCCCTCGTCCTGGAGGGCCTCCTGGGGGCGAGACCCTCACTGGCTCAGCACAGACCTGGGGCGGGCTGCGCTGCTGTCATGCGACTGGCCTGTAGGCCTGCTCAGGACCAACTCCGCTAAGCATGAGTGACAGTTCTCAGAGAAGACCGTCCTCTCTGGGCAGTCACCCCAGGTGGGGACGAGTTCCTCTGCTCCTATCCTTCCTTCCAGCCCTCCGGCCTCTTGCCAGGCAGACCCATCTGCTGAGTCGGAATGAAGCAGATCGCGGCTTGTCTTGCTCTCAGGGTCTCTGTAGAGCGGCCTCCAGTCTGCGTGCTCTGTTCTGTTGCGGATTCCTGGGTTCCCAGAACCTTCTGGTCTGGTTGGCATTCAGCTTTCTGGTCGTGATCATGGCATGGCCTGACCCAGGAGATGTACGATGCGCCGGCAGGCGTGCGCGCGCGTGCGTGTCGCAGTTTCACAGTTCAGTTACCTGCGAAAACAGTAAGATAAGTCACGGGCACACCTTGCTTTATGGTGTTTTCAACAAATGCAAGGTACGTGGCAGCCCTGTGTGAGCGCGCGCAGTCTCCTGCCAGCTGTGCTCACGTCTCGCCTCTGTCGCCTTCAGTTGCGCATGTTGTTTTTTAAGACCTAACGCTTTTTATTACATGCTTAATAGCGAAAACAACTTTTATGTGCAACGTTAAACCAGAAAAATTGGCTAACACCCCTCTGTCAGGTGGTTGAGTCGTTGGGCTGCTGCAGGGCTGCACGCTTGGCCGTGGCAATAGCTCTTGCTGTTCTCGAACCAGACGCGCAGTGTCTCCAGGGTCTGCCTGCGTCAGAGAGAAAGGCCGCGTCCACGTAGCTTTAAGTGTCGGGTGCGGTTAACATTGCTGTGTGTTAGGATTATTGCTGGTCTTTCTCTGCCTGATTTATGAGTTAGACTCAATCTGGGTTTGGTGGTAGTTTCGGACATCCACTGGGGTTCTTGGAACATGTTCCCCCGTAGATGAGGGGAGACTGACCTGAACAGAAGTTTATGGAGCGGTGGGTACCTTTCTACAGGCTGTGCATACTAGTATTTCTGTTGTGCTGTTTTGTTTTCTGAGATACTGGTTGCCACCCACCAAATTGCTGTGATCCAGTGCTGGTGGGTCAGGATCTGCAAACGGAAGCAGAATTCGTTCATTCTGCACCTTACCTGGGGCCGACACCTGCTCACTTGCTCGTCTCTGTTTCGACGTCTCTGGGATCCCGGCAGCCTCTTTCCTGTTTCACCCCATTCAAAGTCATTCCTTATGTGGGACTCAGGCCCACCTCCCCAAAGCGTTCCTCTGGGCAGGGTGGCACAGGACACGGACCTGGGAAGGTGGTCCTGGAGTCACCTCCCAGTCTCTCGCCTTTTATGCCGAGTCAGTAGGCAAGTGACTTTCTCTGGGTGTGTTTCCCACGTGAAGTACACTCTCCTGAAGGTGTTTCAGCACACGCACCTTTATGATGGGGACGGCCACCTGGTGAGTTACCTGAGCCAAACCTGGCAGTCCCGCCCAACGCTTCTGTTTCGGGCGGTGTCGAGGTGGGTTCGTCGGTGACGCCGCGGGTTTGTGTGTGTGTTTTAAAGGAAGGCAGGCAGAAGGAGAGGAGGGAGACACACTTCATTGGTTTCATTTTGGTTTTTCACCCTGAATGAACTGGGGTCCCGAGGCTCTGTGTGGTCCACACAGCAGCGTCTCAGCTGCCTGAGCCACCAGGTACAGCCCTGACATGTAACACGGGGAACTTTGCTTGAACTTCTGGGAAGCAGCGTTTATGGTCTGAGACTGAGTGGAGAAGGACTTGATCTGTGGGTGTGGGAAAGCCGTCTGAGGAAGTGGCATTTGGGCCGATGTGCGCTGGGTGAGTAGGGCTCTCAGCAGAGAAGGCGGGAGGGAGTCCACGGAAAGACTCGGCTGATCCCAAAGCTGTCGCCGGAAGCAGAGGGAGCATGTGAAGAGACGGCAATGCCTGGATCATGGAGCCAGGGCCTTTGGAAGGGGTGGGGCCAGGCGGGCTCTGACGCGGAGTCGGGACTGTGGAGGCCGCGGAGCCAGTGGAGGTGGCAGGTTAGGAGAGGGTGTGGCTGCAGCTGTGAGCGGGAGGCGTTGGGGAGGCCGTGGTTTCTGTGGTGGTGACCAGAGGGGCTGCCTGCAGGGCTTCCCTTCCAGGCCTGGCCCCCGGGAAGCCTGGTCAGTGCTGAGTGCGCAGGGGCTTGGGGCCCTTTCCTCTCCTCTTTGAGGGTCTGTTCCGTCCTGCAGTGCCCTGCCAGACTGACGCCTGCCCATCTCCCCCACGCAGGAGGTGGCCTAGGCGGCACCAGAAGGGGCGGGGCTGACGTCAACATCCGGCATTCGGGCCGGGACGACACGTCCCGCTACGATGAGAGGTGAGATCGGCAGGGTTTCTGGGATGGGGTGGTCTCGCGGGACGCCTGCCACACCTGCTTCCCTCATCCAGGCCCGGCCCCTCCCCGCTTCCCCACAGGGACCGGGACCGGGACCGCGAGCGGGAGCGCCGGGAGCGAAGCCGGGAGCGCGACAAGGAGCGAGAACGGAGACGCTCCCGCTCTCGGGACCGGCGCCGGCGCTCCCGGAGTCGCGACAAGGAGGAGCGGCGGCGCTCCCGAGAGCGGAGCAAGGACAAGGACCGGGACCGCAAGCGGCGAAGCAGCCGGAGCCGGGAGCGGGCGCGGCGGGAGCGTGAGCGCAAGGAGGATCTGCGGGGCGGCGGCGGCGGCGGCAGCGGCGGCGGCGGCGGCGACATGGCAGAGCCCTCAGAGGCCGGAGATGCGCCTCCTGACGACGGGCCTCCCGGGGAGCTGGGCCCTGATGGCCCCGACGGCCCCGAGGAGAAGGGCCGGGATCGTGACCGGGATCGACGTCGGAGCCACCGGAGCGAGCGGGAGCGACGCCGGGATCGGGACCGCGACCGGGACCGCGACCGCGAGCACAAGCGCGGGGAGCGGGGCGGAGAGCGGGGCGGGGAGCGGGGTGGGGACGAGGCCCGGGGTGGCGGCGGCGGTGGCGGCCAGGACAACGGGCTGGAGGGTCTGGGCAATGATGGCCGGGACATGTACATGGAGCCCCAGGGAGGCGACGGCTATCTCGCTCCAGAGAACGGGTACTTGATGGAGGCTGCCCCCGAGTAAAGACGCCCGTCTGCCCAGCCTGGACGCATCTGCCGCCCTCTTGCTGTCATCCTCTCCCCCGCCTTCTTGGCCACCTAAGTTCGCCTGCCGCGGGTAGGACTCCTTATTTGTTCTGACCCTTGGATTTAAAAATAAAATTAATTTCCTGTTGATAGTAGGCGCCTTGGTGTCTTTCCTGTTCTCATGTCTCCTCCACCTGCCTGTGATAGCCCTTCCTCACTTTGTTTCCGGGGGCTGCCTGGAATCCAGCTTTTATGACCTGGGCTGTCTGCTAGCACCCGAGCTGTTCTATTTCTGTTTCAAAGGAAAGGTGCAGGCGACCAAGCAGGCAAGTGTGCTGGAAGAGAAAGGAGGAAGAAGCATTTAAAAAAATTGCAGTAACTGGTTTTACACATTAAAATAAACTCATAAGGATAGGTTGCCCATTCCTCAGATACATGTCAGCACACCCTACCCTCAACCCCATCACCATTGTCCCGTGGGCTCCGCCACCACCTGGCCCCTCACCCGGCCCTGTCGCATTCCTGTAGATACACAGCCGCATCTACCGGTAACCTCAGTTCTGTTGCAAGAGTGCAAGGGTTGGTTTTGTTTCATGTGTTCCCTTTCTTTCATTGACATTCTATCTATAAGTGAGATCATCTGGTATCTACTTTTGAGTTCTTTGACTTTGCAAAATCTAAGCACATCTATTTAGTTCATATTGGTGGTTCCTCCTGGACCTGGATGTGAACCCAGGTCCTTGAGGTGTCTGTGGACTGTGCTCTTTTGGAGGTGCCGTATGTAACCACTACTCCACTAGGGTGCACCATCAGATCTGTTTAAGTGGGTAAGGAATCCTCTAAGATTCCTGACCCCTAGGAGTTTTCCTTCCTCTTTTACACACCTGTACATTCCATGTGGGGCTGTGTGCCCATCATGGGTGAGGGGTGGGCAGGGGTGCTCTAGCCGGGGCACTAGGTTTCTCAAGGAAACTCAGCTGTGAAAGGGAAGCTGATTTGGAGAGCAGGACAGAAGGGTGAAGAAAAATTGAGAGCAAGATTTATGGCTAAGAAGATGGGGAGAGAAGTTCAGCCAGGGCTGGGGTGGGAAGGGGCGTCCCTGCTGTTCGAGAGCAACGTCACCATTTCGTCCTTCCTGGGAGTTCAGCAAGAAGCAAGAGGGCCATCAGCATTTGAGATGCCAGCAAAATCTGGACAGAAAGGGTAAGATGGCCGGGACAGCGCTGTGAGCAGCCCTGGAGAAGGAAGCGGCCCTGCAGAAGCCCAGGGCTGCTCTCTGCTGCAGCTCCAGGGAGAACAGAGGTGAGGCATGTGCACAGCGGTGTCACCCTTTCAGGACTCGGCTGGTCTTGCTGGGCAGCATGCACACTTGTCTTTTACACGCTTCTCAGCCTGAAAGCAAAGTTGGCCTGATCGTACAGAAGCAGCGACATTGACTGACCGCGCAAGGATTCCAGTAGCCAGTGCGCGGCTTAAGGCCTCTGCCTTCACGAGCATGAAACCAAGGCTCACTGGTGTTTGACAAAGTCCTGCATCGAGACCACCAGAGGAACAGAAAAACTAGTCCTGGAAAGAAAATTGAAGGAATAAAGAAGAACTTACTACCTTTGCTAGGTTCTCACAGATTACCCAGATGTTGTGACTAGACTTAGGTCCTGGCTCTGCAGAACAGGCCATTTGAGATGAACCTGACCCAGATGTTTTATATAAAGGCTGGAGGGAATATGTAAAAATGTGTGAAAAGCATTGGAGTGTGATCCCCAAGCTCAGTCTGCTTTCCTCTTCAATTTACCCTTGCTTGTCCCAAGAGGATATTTGCCCATACAGTCTTTGCCAAGAGACAGAAAATGGCAGCCTTCCCCTGGGTTGAGTTCACAGACACAACCAGACGGCTGGGACTCCAAGCCCCCAAATCTATACGCAGTCTTCTACCTGAGCCTCAATGCTCTTGCTATTTCCTAAGCTGCACATTGTCATTGTAAGGCCCCCAAGAAGCTCATCAGAAAGGAGGAACTGGACAGAGATCTCTGCCCCTGTGCAGTTCTGGAAGTGACAGTTTCAAGGCCTGCCAAGGTGACGGTCCTGCTGGTGATAACAAGTATGCTAGAAGGAAGACCCGAATTACTGTCGGCCGAGAGAAAAAACAGATAGTAGAAACACACAGGTGATTCAGACGGTGGAGTTGTAAGAGACTAAAATATCCGTATGGTCGCGAGAAGAACCTGGAGAATTAGAACATCTGGAAACTTAAAGATCAAATAGGGAGTTTGTTTTCTAATGGGAAGTTTTAGAACTGGAAAACAAGATTTAGTAATCGGTTAGGTAACATAAGTACTTGGTACAAGTGCTAGGAAAAAAGAATCAGACTTTTTTGAAAGCACCATCTCCCAACATTTTTAGGAATTTCACCTGGGAGTACATCACCAATAGGAGGGATTTAAGAGGAAAACGTGGGCAGAGCAGTGGATGGAAGTCCCAAGATGGCAGCTTTGGCGCTTGGAGAATATTGTCCAGATGGGCGTCAGAATACTAACATATCCCCAGGTTTCAGGATAAAAGGTTCCAAAGAATACCAGTTGTGTCAGTTTTAAAAGTCATCGAGAAATGTGATCAAAGAAAACAAAGGTAGTAGAAATCAGAAAAGAAATGTAATCACAGAACAGTATTTGGTCTTTAAATAGTATGTGTGTAGACATAAGTGAGCATCTTGCTAATTGGTCTAAAACCCGGTACCATGAAACTACCATGGCAAGAGAGGGGAAAGAGTAAGAAGAGAAAATATCTATATCTATCTATCTATAGAGATATGTATATATATATTTTAATATCTGAAATTGGTGAATTGAGAAATAGCATTTTTCTTAGATTCAGAAGCAACTAGCAGGTTCAGCCTAAGTTGTTGCCTCTTGCATGGATGACTTGGGAGGGGGATGGAGCTGGTGCTTCTCATTATTAGCCCTTCTGTGTTATTTGGGTTTGTTCTTTGACTCTGTAAATATTTTTCTTTTGTTAAGGAAGAGAAAAATATCCTGAAGAAGAAACAGGCAAGTCTGATCTGGTCCTCCCACTCTGAAAAGGCCCCTTTCTGGATCCCTTATCACCACCCATCCAACTAAATCACAACGATGGGGCAACAGACTTTTCTTCTTGTCTCCATTTCCTACAATTCTTTCTAGAGCATTTGATACATTTTTTTTTTTTTTTTTTTTTTTAAGAAAAGTTGCAGGACGGAATAAAGGTGGGCTGGCAGGCGAGCAGGAAGAGAGTTCAAGAAGCACATTTATTTTATTTAAGTGTTCATCTTGGTTGTCACTCCTGGCTCTGGGATACAAATCTAGTCCTTGGGATATTAGTGGACTGTGCTCCACCTGAGGCAGCTGACCCAACCGCTACTCCACCAGGGCACACCTCCCCTTTTTTAAAAAATGAAACACTCTTAGGGTTTCTCCCTCCTGGTTTTCCTTCCACCTTTCTAGCCATCCTTTGTCTTCTTTCCAATTCAAATGTTAGGAAGTTTGGGGGAATCAGTCCCAGGTCCTCTGTCTTATATTGTCTTGCTCCAGCATTCTTAGCCACTTCTGTGGTTTTGTTGGTCACCTTTGCCCAAATTCTCAAAACTGTCTGCGGGGCAGATGGCTCTTCTATACTCTAGAAGTAAATGTCTTCTCCATTCAGTGCTGCACAGACTCCTCAAATTCTTAGTATCCAACGTGCCTCTAACCGGGGCAGCCTTCTAACTAGTCCCCCTGCTTCCACTCTTGTTCCTCCTCAATTCAGTCTTCGCACTGTGGTCACAGCGGTTATAACATGCGTTCGAATATCACGTTTTACTCTTAAGAGTTGGTGTGAAGTTCAGAACCCTCCACACCGTCATGCTAAGGCACAAGACCACGCATACGATGTATCCCGCCAATCTTTCCACCACAAAAGCCGCTCCAAACCTGTCTGCTGCCCCTGTGGGTTCTTTCTCCTGGCAGGTGACCCACACCCCACATCTTGACGATCTTACCTCCAGAGACTACGTCGATGTCCCTGCCTGGATCATCACCTCCCCACTTGCAACTCTAATCACAGGGGTAGTCGGTCGGTCGCCTACCGTCCCCCATAAGTAAGCTACTCGAGGGCAGAGTGCTGATCTCCCCTGCTCTCCAGCGTGTCCACCGCTTGGACTCAGATGCTAACATGTTTGTCCAATGAATGGAAAAGGAGCTCGGTAGGTGTGGCGGCAGGACTGACGAATCGAGATGGAAGGATGGACTAGGTGGTCATGGGAGGGGTTTCTAAAAGGATAGCCCGACGGGACATGGGCTGGGCAGCCCGTCGCGCGCGGCAGCGGGTAGGGCGGCCGCGGCGCCCCGGGATCGTGCCCCCGAGCGGAGCGCACGCGGGGCCGCGCCTCTGCAGGGAGCGCCCTCGCCCGGGGCGTGGCCTGGCGCAGCCCCGCCCTCCTCGCTGGCGACTAGGCAGGCGGGCGGCTCGCGACGGCGGCGCCGACGCCGACATGGCTGCGCTGGTGGAACCGCTGGGGCTGGAACGGGGTAAGCGCGCCTGGGGGCCCCTGCCCACCCGGCTGCGGCCTGCGTCCCGGGCCCCGCCCGCTCCCGGCAAGACCCGGGCAGGGGTGGGCGGGGCGGGGCGCTGCGAGTCGGGATCTGTGGGCGTGGGAGGGTCCGTGGGCGAGCGGCCGGGCAGGGGGCGCCCGCTGCACACCCTTGTCTGGGTGTGTTTGGGGATCGCGGGGTCGCGGGGCACCCGCATGGCCTCAGTCTCTCCCTCGCCACTGGTGACTGTGGGTGTCCGACTGGGACTCGGCTGTCCTTCTCCGAGTCTCTCGCCTCATCTGTCAGCTTCTCTGCATCTCCGCGTCCGTGACTGTGTCCCGCCTCCGCCCCGCAGACGTGTCCCGGGCGGTGGAGCTTCTCGAGCGGCTCCAGCGCAGCGGGGAGCTGCCTCCGCAGAAGCTGCAGGCCCTCCAGCGAGTCCTGCAGAGCCGCTTCTGCTCCGCCATCCGGGAGGTGAGAGCTGCGCGGCGCCGGGCTCCAGCGGGCGGCTGCCGTCCTCGCACCGGTCCCCCGAGCCCAGGGACTACGCCTCCCAGCAGCGCCCGGCTGGCCGCCTAGGGTGCCTGCGCTTCACGTTCCTCGGGAGTTGTAGTTTCCTTGGGTCGAGTGGGGAGCGGAGGGGCGGCCCTTAGGTGCGAGGGCCTGGGGCATCCAAGGGAGGAAGGGGCTGGAGGCTCCCTAAAGCTGCCGCGTCCCCACGCAGGTGTATGAGCAGCTCTATGACACACTGGACATCACGGGCAGTGCCGAGATCCGGGCCCACGCCACAGCCAAGGTAGGCGCCCCCACCCCATGGCTCCTGGTGTCCGAGGAACTGCGTGGTCCCCCCGAGTTCTTCCTAATGTCAGTCACTCATTCTCTCCACCTTCAAATGTTGCCAAATCTCTGTGTCACCCTTACTATAATTTATTTACTCTATTTAAAGTAATCTCACATGTTTAAATGAAACATGTCATAATGTCATCTTTAGCAAACTAGTATCCCAGAAAAAAACCTTCAGTAGCTATTCAACATCAGTGACATCTTAAGCTACACTTAGGTAGGATTGTTTTTCACTTTACTTTTCTTTTTTTAAGGAAAGGTGCAGGCAGGAATGAAGGTGAGCAGAGACAGGCAGGAAGAGAGAGGAGGGAGCACTAATTTTATTTAGTTGTTCATCTTGGTTGTTCCCCCTGGCTCTGGGTCTTGAACCCAGTCCTTGGCCCTTGGGATGTAAAGGACTGTGTCTGGTGGCCCCATCCCTGAGGCCAAGAGGTACGTCTTAGACACTATTTCGTGCTGCTTCCAGGTAGGCCTTGTTTTGCTCAGTTACATGAACTCTTGCTAAGTGTTGAGTATTCAAGACACATAACAAATGGAGACATGTTAGAAGCATCTAAAGTGAATTCAAAGGGACATGCACTGTCATGACCGTGCTCTTGTGATGATTGATCGTGGCAGGAGCCCTGTGCTGAGGGAATGATAATTGCTCAACTTGCTCTCCTTGGCCCGGCTCCTCTACCTGTCTGCACGTCCACCATGGAGATGCCTCACCCGCAGATGCTCCCTCTCTCTCTGTCTCTCTCAGGCCACAGTGGCCGCCTTCACAGCCAGTGAGGGCCATGCACATCCCAGGGTAGTGGAACTGCCCAAGACGGATGAGGGCCTGGGCTTCAACATTATGGGGGGCAAGGAGCAGAACTCACCCATCTACATCTCCCGTGTCATCCCTGGAGGGGTGGCTGACCGCCATGGAGGCCTCAAGCGTGGAGACCAGCTGCTGTCTGTGAATGGTGTGGTAAGTGGCGGGCTGAGGCATTGCGGAGACACCCTCTGACCCTAAACTCTAGACCCTGTTTTCAACATTTATGCAACACATCCTGACTGGGCACTGCCTCTCTGTCCAGCCTGTGCTTGGTCCTGCTGTAGACTCTGAGAGCAGCCAGACTCACCTCCTGAGTCCAGGGGCTGCCTCCTGCTGAGGGAAACAGACCCTGAATGCATTATTCTCCCTGTCCCCCACAAGGAAAAAAATAGGAGGAAGCACAAAGCATTGTGAGACCCCAGATGTAGTACCAGACTCGTGCAGATGAGGGAAGTTTTTGCAGAGGAAGAAATGTTTTAACTGGGTGGTTTTTGTTTTTGTTCTAAAAGAAAGCTGCAGACAGAAATGAAGGCTAGTAGGTGGCAGGTAGGAAGAGAGAGGAGGAGGAAGCATTTTTATTTTATTTAGTTGTTCCTCTTGGTTGTTCCCCCCTGCCCCGGGTCTCAAATCCAGGTCCTTGGGATGTATGTGTACTGTGCCCAGCTGGTGAATGCATTTATCTGCTAAACCATGAGGGTGTACCTTAACTGGGTTTTGAAGGCTGAATAGGAGTTCTCCAGGAAATAAGGTGAATCAGGTTACTGGCTGAGGATGCTATGTAACTTTTTGACCCTGCATGTCCGAGTTATAGAGAAAGAATTTGGTTCTGATGGAGGTCTAGGTGAACATCTAGTGGGGTGAGGACGTAGCCTCATCTGGGGTCAGGGCCATGGGGATAAAGAAAAGGCAGTCAGGGCAGGAGGGATGGGGCTGTGGGCTGGGAGCAGACAAAGACGGGGACAGATGGATCTGTCCCTGGTATGGGAAACCTGGAAGGTTTTGTGGGAGGCCATTGAGCCAAGAATAATGACTCTCACTGAGGATGATGCTTTAGTAACATGAGGCTGGTAGCAGGCTGACCAGCTGTCCCATTCCAGACTGGGGGCTGGGTGAGGGCGATGGGCCCCAGGCCTGACTGTGCACCTCCCTGCAGAGCGTTGAGGGTGAGCAGCATGAGAAGGCAGTGGAGCTTCTGAAGGCAGCCCAGGGCTCGGTGAAGCTGGTGGTTCGCTACACACCCCGTGTGCTGGAGGAGATGGAGGCCCGCTTTGAGAAGATGCGCTCTGCCCGCCGGCGCCAGCAACACCAGAGCTACTCGTGAGCCCCCCACACACACACTCCGGGGGGCTTGTACCACCTCCCTCGGCTCCAGACCCCCAAGCAGACCAATGAGGCACCGGCTGGTACCCTCAGCCTGGGCTCCTCTCCTCTGGGATCTGACCCTTCACTGCTGACCCTGGCTCTAATCCTAAGCCTTTCTGGCTAACTCCCTTGAAGACCCAGTAACTCATCCCCTTCTACTACTCCGGAAGCTACTGTCTGGGATCCCTCAACCCCCTTCCTTGGGCCCTTGGCTTGGAATCCCAGATCTGGCTCCTTCCCGGGTCTCCTCTGAGCCGGGTTCTCCTGTCTTCACCCTCCTTGCAGGTCCTTGGAGTCTCGAGGCTGAAACCACAGCTCCCGGCCTTCACCCTCACCCTCTTCCCTGTACAGTATTTATTGTCACTGGCTCCTTATTTAAAGATCTTTGACCCTCACTGAGTGTCTGTGTGTCTGTCCTCATCCTGGGGTTAAGCGTGTCTTGAGATGGCAGGAGAGGGAGAGAAGCTGAGATGGAGACCAGGCCCAGAAGAAGCCTTTTTCAGAGTTGAGAGCAGAGGTAGAGACGTGTCCCCAGGTGGAAAGGCGGAGGCAGACGGGCTTCCTGAGGACAAGGCCAAGGGTGGCGAGTGGAACCGGGTCTGGGTCAGTGCAGCCGGATCAAAACTGAAGAGAACCCCGGGAGAGTCTGATGGGGGAGGCCAAGCCATCCTCTGGAACTAGTCAGACGGAGGAGTCCCGAAACAGCAGGAGGCACTGGGCGGCTCAGTGTGAGCGGGTGGAGCAAACCATTAGCCTCGTCCTCCGGGGGAGCCCTGCAGGCCCTAGTATGCTCTAAGTGGGAGGCGGGGGTGGGGGTGCCGCGTGCAGTTCCCGAGGCGGGCGCAGGGGGTGAGGAATAAGGTGCAAGAGTCGACGGGGTACTCACCCCACCTTCTGACCCCAGCACGTCCGTCCGGGAGTCGCCCCCGAGTTAAAATCCAGCCTTGACTCCCACCCCGCCCCTCGCCCAGCCCTTCTGTCCCGTGCGGCACGAGGGCAGACGCGCGCCGCCGCTGGGATTCAGGGTCGCGACTTGCGTTCCACGCCGCGCGCCACTCGCTCCAGGTGACATCATCCCCCTGCCAGGCTCCGCCTCCCGCCCCAGCCGCCGCACGCCGCGCACCTATTGGTAGACGTGTCTTAAGCCCCGCCTCCCGCCCTCCGCCCGCGCGACCCCGCCCGGTCTGTGCGGAGGCGGGGTTTACTCGCCGGCCGGCTCCGACACCGGCTCCCATTGGCTACTCAGTGCCGTCTGTCAGTCTTCTGTTAAAGGGACCACGACAGCCCGGGAGCTTGGGGGGGGGTAGGGAGGGGGAATATTTTTTGGGGGGGATAGTGGGATTTGGGGGGCGCTGGTGGGCACCCCTGGATCTGG
>RJWH01009785.1:0-20497 GCA_004363575.1 Solenodon paradoxus
GGAGGAAATAGTTGCAGAAGAATGAAGATAGGAGTAATTTCAGCATGATGAGGAATCTAGGTTTCCGGTCTCATGTGGAAACCATAATTCTGACCAGGCCTGAAAGATCTGCCACACACCCAGGCTAGGCTGTCCATATTTCCTTGAGACAAAGGGACACTGGGGTGGCAAAAAACAACAGGATGGGGCTATGCACTGGTGACCGAGGGGAGGGGGCCGAGCAACCCCAGCAGGAGCAGAGCAGCCAGGCGGCACCAGGTCCTGTGCGATGCCAATCGGCGATCGCATGGTAACGATGTGTGGTCCACAGGGACTGCATACAAATGGTCAGGGTGGTGCAAGGAATTCTGGCACCTTGGGGGGAAACCAAATTTGGTGCCCCTGCAAGTCCTGCTCTAAATGTCCTACTTTAGCCACGCCCGTACCAGGCTGCCCAATAGCCCCACAGTGCCAGAAAGCACCCCGTAGCACTCATGTCGACTTGACCACACTGCGGTGCTCTGCTCCCTTTGAAGAAATGGGTGCACTCGGTGTGGGAGGGAATCTTCTGAGTGACCCCTGCTTCCTCGCAGTGGGCGGCAACAGCCGTAGTGGGCTCAGCCCACCCCAGTCGGTGGCTGCAAGGGCTTTTTATTTTTGAAGGAAAGGTACAGATAGGAATGAAGGTGAGTAGGCAGGCAGGAAGAGAGAAGAGGAGGAAGAGCTTTATTTTAATTTAGTTGCTCACATTGGTTGTTCCCCCCAGTCCTGGGTCTTGAACCCAGGAACTTGGGATGTATGTAGCTCTGCTCCTGGGTATACTCGGGCCATTTTAATGTGGGGCAAAAGGAGCAGCTGCTTTCAAGACCCCTCAACAGACTGGGCCCAGGGCAACTCATTTGCCCCTTTTACCCTGTGTTAAAGATGGCTTATTAAAAATGGTTTATTAAAAACAGGACAACATCGACATTTATATTAAAATGACAGATGGTCAGGAAATACGAAGAGAAGGCACTGTCCTGGTTAAAACAGGACGTATGGTCAGCCTACCCTAAACTCACAGGCCTGTGGTGGGGACTAGACAAGATGAGGACTTAAGTAGCAGTTCTGACATGTTCACGTGCAGTGCTGCGCGAGACTCACACTGGAGGGAAAATCAAAAAATCTCCGTGGAGTCAGGAGCTGCTGCAGCTGGAGGCCTTAGTGTGAGCATATGTGCATGTGCGTGTGTGTATGTGTGCATGTGTGTGTTTCTGTATGTTTGCTCTTCTGAGAGCAGTAGCCAAGAGAAGCTATCCCAGATCAGCAGTGCCTTGCAGGGGTCATGTGGTCCAGACACCCAGGTTTATCACTTGGGCCAGAGAATGTCACATGCTGGGACCTTCGTCACCCAAACAGCAGGAAAGACTGAGAAGTTCAGAGGCTGCTGTCCGCTTAGACTGAGTAGCACGAACCACACCAGCGGCTGTCAAGCTTTTCGCAGGGAGGGGAGGGAAGACGAGCCAATGCCCAAGAACCTTCAGAGAGATGACATGAAAAAATGCACACGTGTACACAGGCATAAAAAAACACATATAATAAACTCAGGCCATTCAGAGATGGACTGTAGATTCAAAATGCTAGTACTGGCCTCTGGCATCCTTGAAGGCAATGACTGGAGCTTGAGCCTCCCAAGCTAATGAATGAATGCAAGAATGAATGAATGAAAAAAGAACAAGAGTTAAATAACTGCCCCCTAAAGCCAGCTCTTAAACTCTTTGCTGGTTAGCAGCCACCTTGCCCTTGAATAATTGTCTCAGGAAAACCCGGCTTACGGAAACCCAAGGCCACGTTCTACCGTAGCCATCTTACTAACTAGATGAACTTGATTGAACTTGTCACCTAACCTCTCAACCTCATTTGCCTTCTCAGGAAGATAACTGGAAGTGAAATACAATGTTTTGTAAGTTACAGGGTTATTAAAACATGAGGGCCTAGGGGCACCCTGACAGAGTAGCAGTTTGGTTCACTGCCTTCAGTGAATCTTGATTCCTTCGCATGGTGGGGGCACAACCAAGATGAGCAACTAAGTAAAAGAATCAATAACAATTTGGGGCAATTTGCTCAGAGGAAGGTATAAAATATGAGGAGCTGCCAGTTCTGTCCTCTGTTAGTATATCCACAGTCAAATGCCCCATGCCAACACAACTGAGGCTGGGACAGCTTGCTTTGGTCTCATTCCAGGCCTAAGGCCACACCAGCAAATGTAGACTAGATTAAGAATCCTACAATCATTCAGACCACAAGTATTCGTCGACCAACTATTCTAGGTCTGTGCTAAATATTAGGGGTACCACGGGAGGTACCACTGTGGTCCCTATTCTCTTAGAGTTGACATATGATGGGAAGCAGATAGTTATCAATAACCCTGGAGTAGTGTGGGGTACAGTAGAGACGTATCATGGGAGGTGCTGATTTCAGGGGGTGGGGAATGAGGATTGACAGGACAAATTTTCTTTCAGAAGTGATAAGAATGAGCTGAGCCCTGAACACAGTTGAGAGGTCATGGAGGGGGAGGGAAGCACTCTGGACAGAAACTATAGCAAGTGCAAAGGGCCTGCGGCAGCACATGTGAGGAGCAATAAGGAAAAAGCTTAGTCTAGAGAATCAATGCCTTTGGCAGTGAAACAGAAACCTTGGCACCTGGAATGCTAGGTACCCGCCCAGTGAGGAAAACCTTGGCTAGAGGGGTTTCTGTTAACCTGCTGAGATCTAGGAAGAAGTTAAATGTCAAACAGATAGTTTAAGACATTTTTGGTGTGATCTCAGCTATGTAAACAATGATTGTAAACAACTTCTCTGGTTAATGACAAATACACAAGGAGTCAGACACTCCAGGTGAGAGTCCTCAGAGACTTCACCCCCTGACCCCCGCTTTCTTTCTATTTTGATCTTTTCTTTCTTTTTATTTCTCAATCTTTCGTGGCCCCCTTCCTTCAGGCCTGTTCCTAGGATTCAAGCCCAGCAAGGACATTTAAAGATATGAAGCAAGGGATGCAGTTGAGGAAATGACAGGGACCTGAGGCAGGCAGAGACTAAATTGCCTAGTTCTCTTTAATGTGACGTTTGCAAAGACGAGCACTAGAGTGGCTGATTTTCAGATTCTGAATAGATTTTATATAGATGGAGGATGTCTCAGACACGTAAGAGAGGAAATGCCCCAGCAAGTGGGATGCGAGTCAGAGAGCAAGGACGTCCTGCCTAAGGGGACCCTGGTGGGTTGCCTTCTCCGTTCGCCTGTTACTGAGTGTCTGCCAGGTAGCAAAAAGCAGTTCATTTGTTCAATCACTTCTCTATCCAGTTCCCTTTGCCACATCACTCCCCATCCCTGCTGCTCTGAGGGCAGTGGACAGCTCTTTCAGGATGAGTCTGTGGATGGGGCAGGAGCTGGGACTTGAAGGCAGGGAAGAAAAGATACAGTGGTGGAGAGGCTGTTTGGGCATGTCTCCAGGCTGCTCGAGGGAGGGAAAGACAAGAAGATGGAGGGCAGTGAGCCTGCAGCCAAGAGCAGGAGTCAGGACGGGTCTCTCTGGGGGGACCCAAGCCCTGGATTATGAGTCTGCACTTTACCCTGGAGGCACCCCAGCGTCACCTGTCTCACCTGTTGAAGGAAGGAAGAATGACCCTCGTTGCTCTCTGACACCCTTCCCAGAAGGTCCCCCACATGCTCATTTGATTCACTTATCTGGACTGGAAGCTTCCCGAGGGCAGGGTCTGTGTCTTGTTTAATGTCACATCTCTCTGCCTGACGCAGTTAACATTTCACACTTGAGACAGACAAGCGACAGTGTGGTGGGCTTGTCCCCAATCTACGTCCAGCTGCGACCAACTCCCCCACCGCATTTTAAGTCCCAACCACCTTATTATAATTACATACTTTAAATCTTCTTTTAAACACTACTCTTTATCTGTTCATCTTGGTTGTCCCCCAGGCCCCAGGATGTGAAGGGGGATCCCTGGGGTGCATGTGACTGCGCTCATTGGGAGGTGCCTGGCCAAACTGCTGCTCTGCCCAGGTGTGCTTACATTCTTTAAATCTTCAGCTACTGGCCCCCAGGAATTACTGCACAGCCCAGTACTCTAAAAATTTATAAGTAACTGAGTGTGCAAGCCCTCCAGACAGAAAGCAAGATGGGGGACATTGTGTAACACATGTATTTTAAAGCCCCGAGGTATTTTTCGGATCCACCAGGGAGGAAACGGAATAGTCCTTCTCTGAAACTGCAGACCACCAGCTCATGGAAACTGCTGGTCTCATCTACCCGTCAGGCCCTACCCTCTAGTCAGGTCCTACACTCTCATGCGCACAAGCTGTCTCTCTTTCTCCTCTAGCTGGTCCCTGCAATAAAACCTTCTCTGGGGAATGTTTCAGACTCTGTGTGGTTCCTGTTTGCTCAGGGGTCCAAGAACCCTGAAGAGGCTACCAGACCCTTGAGGTCAGAACGACACACACACACACACACACACGCACACACACGCACACACACGCACATACGCACACAGGAATATCATCTTGTAGTGATGACTTAGAGAGTAGAATACTGTCCACAGCCACCGGTGAGACCCAGCTCTGAAGATCTGGCCCTTGGTGTAAATTATTATCAGATTCTTTGAAAAACAGGGTTGGGGTGGGCTGGTCTATTCTGGTCCCTAGAAGGACAATTCAAAACTCAGGACCTTTTAAGGCAGGTGATATGATATTCTGGTGAAAAATGTAACTGCAGCTAACTGCTGAGTTGAGGGCCCGTTTCTGCTACTTCCTGTCTCTGTGACCTTGGGTAAATTATACAGCAGTCTATGCCTCGTTTTCCTCATTTGTAAAATGGGAAGACCAGGGTGGATGTGAGACAGAAGAAAGCCGCGCTGCACAGTTGTGCTCCGTTCATGTTAATGACTGTTTTCTAGGAAGGAGAGGAGACACCTGGAAAGAGGTGCATTCAGCCCTGGTCCCTAAACCCCAGCCCCCTACAGTAGATGTGGCAGAACGGCCTGAAAGGGAGCATTCCCGACAGCCCCTCTCTCTGAAGCCCACCTGCAGAAATCATCAGACCCTGGACCAGGGACCTTGGCCTTCTTCTGCAAGAGAGATGCAGAGCTGAGCGTCTGTCTACATTGACCTTCACTGCCATATAGATTCCTCCATCAAGACTCTTGGTATTTTCAAAGGAAAGATGCAGGCAGGAATGAAGGTGAGGAAGCAGGCAGGAGGAAAGAGGAAGAAGAAGCACTTTACTTTTTTTAGTTGCTCATCTTGGTCCCCACCCCCCACCCTGATTCATGAACCTTTGTCCTTGGGATGCGTGGGGACTCTACTTGGCCAGAGGCAGCAGACTTATTCACTAGGCCACCAGGGTAGACCAGACCCAAGACTCCTTCTTAGTGTCCCCAGGCTTCTATTTCCTGACTGGTATAAATGGGAATTTTAAAACCTATCTCGTGTTCCCAGATAGCTCAGGCACTAAGCTGGGGCATCAACCATGCAAAGGGAAGTGAAGGGGGAACACAACTGAAAACAAACAATAAGTAGAAGTGCTTCCTCATCTTCTTCCTTCCTTCTTTGCTTCAAGATGTTTCTGGGCGTCCTTGTGACTCAGGCAGCTGAGATGCTGGCATGAAAACATAAAACCTAAAGACCCAGAGTGAGCCCTGGGCCATGTTGAAAAACCCAAACAAATGAGCAAATAAATAAAGATGCTTAATCCTCTCCTTTAAAATGGTTCCCTGGTGGCTCAGGTGCTAAGTTGGTGGTGGCTGGGGCACAGACCATGTAAAACCCATAGACTCAGATTCATAACCCAGGGCCAGGGAGAAGAAACAAAAATAAACAGACAAAAATGCCTTTTTCTCCTTTCCCTTCCTTCCTTAAAATCAACAATAACAACAACTAACCCATCTGCCAGGGTTCTTGTGGAAGTAGGTGACCCAGGCTGTCCATGCCCAGAAAGCACCTCATTGGTCCTTCCCCAAGTGAAGTGTAGGGGTGGGACTCCCAGTGACCTGCTGGTCCCTCCCAGCTGGCTCGAAAACACCCAAACCACCAGAGGCTCACCCTCTTTGTGAAGACCAACTGGAGAGCCTTATTTAAGGTTCACTGGGGACTCTGGCCCTGTGGCCTCAGGTGACCCCAGTCTCCACAGCTCTCTGCCAGCTTGACCAACCTGAGTCCTCAGGTGAGCTCCACAGGAGGCGGGGAAGTTCTACTGCCTAAGTGCAGGGGAGAGGCTACATCTGCTGGGGCTGGGCTGGGTGGTAGGATTTCTGCCCCATTCCATTCTGGTCCCCCTTGAAGCAGCTAGCTGATGGGGCAACGTTCTTGCTCACTTGCCTTGTGAGAGGGGAAAGTTGACAGAGAGACAGGATTGCATCATGAGATTGTGAATGCAGGGAGAATCAGGAATTTCTACATTTATTTCACAAATGTGACTTGCAGTAGTGCCTGTGATAGTCCCCTCCCTGGAAGGCAGAGCTAGGCAGTAAGAAATTCTGTTGTGACCACCCTGGTGGCTTATTTGTTCAATCCTACGGGTATAGTCCACATGTATCCCAAGGACCTGGGCTCATGACCTAGGGTCAAGGGAATTACCAAGATAAACCACTAAATAAAATAAATAAAATGCTGTTTCCTCTACTCACTTCCTGCCTGAGGACGACTCGCCTTGATTCCTGCCTGCCACTTTCCTTAAAAGAAAGAGTCTACTGTTTTAGACAGCAGCAGAAAGGCATCTGCCCCCCCCCCCTCAACTCCTAACCCATCAGTGATTTTGGAAACAAAGTTGAAGGAATTGCTAACTGCATCTAAGCCAGCATTTGAATCCAGTGCCTTTTGGGGGCTTTGATTTCCATTTTGCGGGTGAGAGGGGTGGTCCCTGGAGTGACCTGTTTGTGTGAGGGTTAAAGGAGGGGACACAAAGAGCACTCCCATGAGTTGCAGATGGCCGGGGACTTGTTTCATTCAATTAATGCCTGAGGCCTATGTGTCTGTTTGCTAGGGATTCAGAGAATATTAAACATAAGACAATATAGCATCCACACTTACAGAAGAGGAGCGGGGTGTGGAGTCATGGTTCAGACTGCCGGGTTGGAAACCCAACTCTGCCATTCACCAGAGAGGTGGCCCTGGTTTAGCTCAATAGTTTGTGCCTCGATTTCCCAAAGTAAAATGAGCAACCTACCCACTTCATAGGGTGACGAGGACTGCATGAATTGACACATGGAAAACTACTTACAGCGCTGACTAAGAGCAGCACAGCTGTGATTGGCTATGGGATGTGCAACAGGATAAGAGATGACATGGTGGCTGAAGGCTAGGTGTGCTCAGTAAACAGGGGCAGTGTGTTCCTGCAGAGGGAAGTCCCAAGGAGAGAAAAATCCGGGTTCTGGAGCAGGAAGAATGGGAGAGAAGTGAAGACTCATGAAATGAAGTGATGAGATGAAACTAGCAATAAGTCAATTTCAGCAACAGGGGTACAGGGACTTAATGTCCAGGGTTTTAAGAATCAGGTTTGAAGTTTTAGAGTCCCTTCCCCTTTGTCTGTGTGGGAACATGGTCACATTTGTCCTGTTAAGGCACCCGTGACCCCAGGCACAGAGATTAGGGTCATTCCTTGCAGACCCTGGAGCCCTCTGGTTTCTAACCCACCACCCTCCATCATTCAGGATCTTTGCTTTTGCTGACTCTCCAAAGAGTGGAGCAGGGAAACTTAGGGATCACTGAAGTTAGACCCAGATCTGGAGGGCGCCTACACACTCCACCTCCCCGCAGCTTCCTTGGTGACCTCATGCAGTCAGATGTGTCTGAGTTTGAACTCAGCCAAATAATTTTCCCAAATATTTTTTTCTGAATATTCAACCATGAGTGTAGTCACGGAGCATGGTGCCCGGGTCATAGTACGTGCTCCATATAGAAGTTTCACCTCTTTCCTTTCTAAATAAATCTCTCCCCTCACCGCCAGACAGGGAGGGCAGAAGCGGGGGTGGCGTGTGAGGCGGTACGGACTCCTAGGAAGCAGAGAAAAAAAAGTGGGTTTTTATTTACAACACTGCTTGCAAAGGGGCGAACGGATCCGTCTCCCTGCAATTTAGTGTCTACCGGATAGGGGAGTGGAAGAGTCCCTTTCCCGGCAAGCCCCAGTTACCTGTAACTCGCGAAGGGGTCCCAAGGGGCGGGGCGGGGCGCTGTGACTCCTCCAGGAGGGCAGAGGACACTTAGTTACGTGCACGTGAGAGAGGAACCGAGGAACTGCTCTTCCTGGGCTGGGTCGCCTACCCGGGCTTAGGCGCCAAGAGCGCAATGAAGGCTGGAAATGGGGTGCTTTTCTGCAAAACTAAGGGCTCGGAGCCCTGGGGAAGGCGGCTGAGAAAATCCGCCGCCTTGGCACTTTGTAGGTGTGCGCGCAGGGACTTACGCAGAGACCCGCGGCCGCTCTAATGAGGGTACCCCCACCCACGCTCCTGAGAAGGAAGTGCTGGGTCTCTATCCTACTCTTTCCGCGGCGCCCGATCCCACCTTCTCCAGCGCTCCGGGAGCCTCCGGAGCACCAGGAGGCGTGGCCCGCGGGCGGCCCGCCCCTTTGATGTACGCCGGCGCTGCGGTGATTGGGCAATCTCTTGTGACGTGCGGGGACTGCGGTGGGCCCGGGTGCTGCGGCAGCCGCAGCACCAGCCGAGGCTTCGGCTCCGGCTCCCGGGCATTTAAAGGGGACGCGGCGGCGGCCCGGGGGGATGGGGGCAGGTGGAGGGGACGACCCAGACGCATATCACCCACCGCCCTTCGGGACTGGAGGGACTCGTGAGCCGGAGCCCAGAAATCCGGGGGCGGATAAGACACCGCGTCCCCTTCAATTCCTGTAAGCACCCCTTGCTCCATCCTGCACCCAGATACCTCAGCCAGCCCCTCTCCCCTCACTCTACACTCCAAACTCAGCCGGGACAGACCTCTGCCGCCGCCGCTCCCCACGTGAGTCCCGGACGCCGTAAGGTTGGGGAGGGCTGGGGTCCTAGTATGGGGTGGGGGCTCTGTGGAGTTTGAGGACGCTCCTTCGTGCCTGTGTCAGTAGGGGAGTCCCTGGAGCAGAAGAATGAGTCCCTTTCTTTCTCCTGCCCTAGAAGCATGTTGCCCAGTAGCCCTCTGTCCCCTGCTGGGGTAAAGCGAAGGTAGCGGGGGCTCTCTTGCTCCCCACCATCCACGAGTCCCCTTGGTTCTCCGAACCCTGCGCATCGACCCCCCCCCCTTCCTGCCCCGCATTGGAGGGAAGCACCCGCCAGCTGGGGGTGTGCCAGAGTGCCTGCTTTCCAGCCACCTCTAAAAATATCTCTCCCCCCACTCCAGGCAGCTGCCACCTCCTTGCCTAGCGAGGGTTCCCTCTCAGCTTGTCCACTCAGGCAGGGCCAATGCAGAGGTGACTCCTGGTCCCAGTTTCCTAACCAGCACCAGGGCCAGCTAGTCAGGACAACAACCTCAGCCCAAGGGGGGTCTCATGAGAATGGGGCAAGAGCTAGAGGTAATTTTTTCAAGAACCACCAGAGACCCCTGAAGTGCAATCCTGATTTTGATGCTGTGTGACCTCCATCCTTAGCTTGACCTCTCTGGACCTATTCGCTGCTGGTAGTGGTGAGAGAGGAAGTTGGCAAAGTTGAGTATTGTCTGGGGAAAGGAGAGAATTTCAGCTCAGTGGCTCAGTCATATTTCTCATGATGGATACAAGGAGACCTGGGCTTGGACAGGTTTTTACTGCGGTACCTCTGGGGTCCTCTTCAGCCCTCCCTTCTCCATCTTGTACATCCCTGTGGAAAAATGTCCCCAAAATGTCCCGTGTCTTCATCCATCTGTTTAGAGGGGAATTTCAAACTTAAGGCCAATGCCAAAGAGGGGCCTCTTTCCCTCACCCATTCACCAGGGCCCCTCCCACCCATCCCACAGATTTAATGGAAAAGCATTTGCGTAAAATGCAGGAGGAAGCTGGAGGAATCTAGTGACCTGGTGTGGCATCAGGGCAGCTTCTGCTTTATTTTTAATTTTTTTTTAAAAAAGGAAAAGTGCAGGCGGGAATGAAGGTGAATATGCAAGCAGGCGGAAGAGAGGAAAGGAAGAAGCATTTATTTATATTTTATTGTTGATCATGGTTGTTCACCCCTACCCAGGTCCTTGGGATGTATCTGGACACGCCTGGTGGATTCATGAACTAAGCCACCAGAGCATGCCCAGTTACTGCTTCAAATGGGACCAGAATAAGTCCCTGCCACCACAAAACACTGTCTCTGCTCCAGCTTTTGAGAGAAACTCAGAGAACCCTGTGCCCTTTTCCCAGAAGGACTCTTCTTGGTGACCATAGAAGGCTTTGACCACTCAGGACAAAGTTGCCCGAGGTGAGTAACCTTTACAAACTAGATTACAGTGGGTCCCAGGGACCCCTGACTACTATGGGGGAGTGTGGGGTGTCCCAGAAAGAAACAAGGGCAACTCACCAAACAATAAATACTTAAGTGATTTCTCTACATACTTTTTTAAATGAAAAAACGTAACTGTCTTTTGTGATGAGAAACGAGTTTTGTACATGATTAAGAATCAGCGGAATATCCCACCAAATTGGAAGAGGGAGGGAGGGAGGGAGGGAGGGGGAGAGAGAGAGAGAGACAGAGACAGAGACAGACACAGAGAGAGACAGACACAGAGAGAGACACAGAGAGAGACAGAGAGAGACAGAGAGGCAAAGCACTGAAAGTCAGTCTCCGGATGGTCATTGCAAACCCTTTGTATCTTTGTGTCTGTCCCTTGCTTCTTCCTACCTCAGGCACTTGTCTGTGCATGTTTGCTTTTAGCTGTGGGAGTGACATTCCCTGACCTTTCAGACCCTCCTGGCCCAGGGCAGACATGTGCTATCAACCATGATTCTGGAAGGCGGGGACTCCAGATAGGACTTGGGGACAGCCCCTCCCACCACATGCCATTCTCACTATCTCCCATGCCTTCATCCCCTTCTGTCTTCTTGACCTGTATCTCCTCTCCCAATGCCCTCCCTCCTTTTCCCCCACTGCCCCATAAACTTTGGCCACTTGTCCCAATTTCTAGACTAATACGTCTTGGGACAAGCCAGAGACCCATATTCCATCTCCACTGAAATGTCTGAATATGTGTGGTCAGGGAGTAGGGAGGGATGGGGTACCTAAGATGACTGGTGACAGAGCCCCCCACCCTCTGACCTGTGCCCGGCTTCAGGATGTCCCAGTCTGTCTTGGAAGCAAGAACTTCTCCCTGCTGTCCTGGGATGATCTAGGGAAGCATGTCACCTTGACAAAGTCAGGGGTTTCCAGTGTCACTCACTGTCACCAGCAGAGGGCAGCAACCAGCCAGCTCTTTGCTCCTTTCCCTGCTCCTTGGCTCTAGGTATCTTTCCAGATCATCCCAGTTGCCAATGGTCTTTCACTCAATCCCATGTGAGGGGTGATGGTGGTGATGGAGCCCCTGGGAGCAGTTGGTAGTGTGCTTTGTAGCTACGTTGGTGAAGACCTCACAAAGTCAAATCCTGTCCCCAAACCCACATAGCAAATTTCGGCAGAAATTTCAACCTGACTCCTGTCAGACTGCTGGCCCTTGAAAGCACCGAGGAGGCCAGCCCCAGATCACCCGTGGTGTCCAGTGGTTCGCCAGGCCCTGGGCAGGTGTTCGGGTACCAGAATGACAACAGCATGGCCTAGGCAGGCAAGTCACTTGACCTCTGGAGTCCTCACTGCTGAGTTCCCGAGACTTTGCTGCGCTGGAGAGAATATGAGTGAGGGCCGAGGGAAGCTGTGATGAACCATACACAGGAAAGCATCAGGGGTCGTGCTGGAGAAAGCACCATTCTCCGACCGAGTTCTGGTCTGGAGTTCTGTCTCTGCCACTGAAGATGGGTCATCTTTGGGCAAGTAGATTCATCTCTCTGGGTCTCTAATAATGCCGCTTGTACCCTCTCCAGCATCACAGGGACTGTTAAGAGGATGCCTAGCAAGCCCCTTGTGGTCTCTAAGTGCTGTGCCTGTTAGAGGTTCTGGTTTTTTTTTAACTGAAACCTGGGGATTGGTTCCCGGGGCTCTGCAGAGGGGCTAGGGCATTAGTGGAGGCAAAAGAGCCCGCTGACTGGGCACTTTCAAACGGAACTTATGTGGTTGTCAGGAGCCCTGGACGGCGGCTGGAGGCCAACAGAGTCCCTAAGGTGGTGCCCGGGGTGATGTACTGACAATGAGTGGCTGTTTTCCAGTTGCTGGCCTCCGATGCCTGTCTAGGGTAAGTGGGTCCCTCCACGGGTCTCTTAGGTGAAGGTCTTAGCCCCTCTTCATTGTCATGGGGGGGGCGGGGCCCCAGGCCCCCCCTATACAGTCCCTTTTAGGGTTACCCCCACCCTTACTGAGCTTCCATCCTGGCTATGGGGACCCTGTGCTGTATCTCAGCTCCAGGGATACTGGAGAGGGTGAGATGTGAAAGGGGAGTGACCCTGTCTCAACTCATCGGGACAGGAGACCTGGAGGGTGCAAGGCAGTGTGGCAGATGTGAGGCAGGATGACCTGCTTGTGTTGTACTCTGTCACCTACAGGGGTTGGCAGGCAAAGGTGGCAGGGATGAGCTTGCTCAGGGCTTCCGCTGTCTCCATTTGCTTGCCTTGCTCTGTGCCCTCATACTGGCCCTGTCCCCCATTCTCTCCATGTCCTCCAACAACATGGCGGGGCCACTCCTGGGAACCCCTCCCCCTCTTGTCTTCTAGTCCAGTCTGTCTCCGAACTCCCCCAGCATGACCTCCTCCTAGCCCTCCTTCCCCTCCTCTGCCTCACCCAACCCTTCCTGCTCCTCCTCCTCCTCCTCCTCCTCCTGTTCAGCTACTGCTGCTCTCTTCTCCCTCACCTATCTCCCAGGTATGTCGTGGCCTGGCACTGGAGGCGCCTACTTCCCTAAGCCCCACTGCTTCTGCTGCCTGCTTGCTTCGGACTTTGGCAGAAACCCCACCTGCTGACGTGTTCCTCCCAGGGAATTGGCAAGTGATTAGTGATGAGCTGTCAGCACAGGGCCCTAAAACTCCCTGGAAAAGCTGTGTCCCATTCTTGGACCCCTGCCTAGTGCCATCTGGCTGAAAGCAGCTCCCCGAGAGTCTTCCTGGGTCTTGTGTGGTCAGTATACCTACCTGCTTATTCCAAGAGCTAAAGTCCAGTTTCCTGGTGGGTGCAGCAGCCCAGGACCCTAACTCTCCAGGACAAGCACTTAGCTCCTATCCAGGCCTCAGGACTCGGTGCTCACTGTTCACATGCCTTGGGTATGCCAACAAGTCTGCCCTAGAGCCTGGCTCTTTGGTACCCACCATGTTCCTACAGGCATGGCTCTGCATGACCCAGAAGGGAAATGTGGGCCTCCACCAGGAGGCTGGGTGGTTTCCCTTGACCATGTGTGTTAGGAAAGATGGGAGTGGAGCCCTTTGTCTACACCAAATACAGGGGCCACTGGAAGCCTCCAAAGGACTCTAGTCCAGAAACTTTCCCAGAGGGTGACCCCTTGGAAGCGGCTCTGCCCCTCTTTCAAGCTGACCCTTGCTAAGCCTCAGTGGTCCAGGATGACAGCAGCAGAAACAGATGCCAAGGAAGCCCATCTGGGTCCAGGAAAAGGCTGGTCCTCAGAGGATAAACCCCAGCGCAGTTGGGTGCCAAGCGGGTGGGCAGGGAAGCCTGGGGGTGGGATGGGGTGGTATCGGGCAATCCGCCCGCTTAACCAGCCTTGGGTCCTCCTCAGGTCTTGGATGTGCCGGCGCCTCTGGTCGTGGGCCGCTAACCAGCCTCTGCCTGGCCGGCTCCCGCCGCGCCCCCTCTCGCTTCTCCCCTCCTCCTGCTCCTCTCCCCCCTGCTCCCAGGACGGCAGGATGGCCGCGCAGGGCGCGCCGCGCTTCCTTCTGACCTTCGATTTTGACGAGACCATCGTGGACGAAAACAGCGACGACTCGATCGTGCGCGCGGCGCCGGGCCAGCGGCTGCCGGAGAGCCTGCGTGCCACCTACCGCGAGGGCTTCTACAACGAGTACATGCAGCGCGTCTTCAAGTACCTGGGCGAGCAGGGCGTGCGGCCGCGGGACCTGCGCGCCGTCTACGAGGCCATCCCCCTGTCGCCGGGCATGGGCGACCTGCTGCAGTTTGTGGCCAAGCAGGGCGCCTGCTTCGAGGTTATTCTCATCTCGGATGCCAACACCTTCGGCGTGGAGAGCGCGCTGCGCGCCGCCGGCCACCACGGCCTGTTCCGCCGCATCCTCAGCAACCCGTCGGGCCCCGACGCGCGGGGCCTGCTGTCGCTGCGGCCCTTCCACTCGCACAGCTGCGCGCGCTGCCCCTCCAACATGTGCAAACACAAGGTGCTGGGCGACTACCTGCGCGAGCGGGCGCGTGACGGCGTGCACTTCGAGCGCCTCTTCTACGTGGGCGACGGCGCAAACGACTTCTGCCCCATGGGGCTGCTGGCGGGGGGCGACGTGGCCTTCCCGCGCCGCGGCTACCCCATGCACCGCCTCATCCAGGAGGCGCAGAAGGCGGAACCCAGTTCCTTCCGTGCCAGCGTGGTGCCTTGGGAAACGGCCACCGACGTGCGCCTCCATCTGCAGCAGGTGTTGAAGACGTGCTGAGGACCGTGGGGGGCGGGGTGGGGGGGTGCCCGCGGGGCCACAACAAGGGGAGGGGGAAGATGGAGAAAGACAAACCCAGTTTTATTACTCCCTTTTCCCTTCCGCTTTGGTGTGCCCCTCCGAGAATTTCTGGAATTCCGGCGGGCTCGCCCTTTTGAGAACGGGGGAGGAAGGGAGCCATCCCTATCTATGCAGTTAACCAGGCTCCGGCCTCTCCCGGTTCCTTTGCAAATAGTTCAATCCCGGAGTCTGACAAACTAGGGGAAGTGGGCAAACCTGGAAAGGCAGCAGTGTTTCCAAAAGCTTTAAAGCCCTCTGAACTGGGAGGAAGGAGTTCCCTGGCAGGGGAGAGAAGGAACGTCTCCCACAGCTTGAACTGCTGCCTCCAGGCGAACCCCCCAGCCCCACCTCCCCAGCCTTCTCTCTAGAGGACCGGTCCTGAAACCCTCCCAGCCAACGTGGATTCCCCGAGGAGAGACACCGCTCTACGCCGACAGCCCCACGCTCTAGGTCTTGCTTCATCTCCCGCGGCCCCACACTACACCCCTTTTCTTCTGACCTCCCCAAGTCCACCCTGCCGGCATCCCCCAAGGGAAAAAAAGCCAGAAGGAACAATCGCCTACTGGTGGTGGAACGAGGTAGCACACGCTCCGGCTCCGGGAGAGCCTACCAGGGACCTCGCAGTCTGTGACAGTGCCGCCTCCACCCCAGCCTCATCTATGCAGCACGAGACCCAGGGATTTACCAAAATTGCGCACGCGGGCTGGGCTCCCTGCGCCACCCTCTCCCATATGGAACAGAAAGCCATGATGTTTTAAAGCAGGGCCACTGAACCCAAGCCTCTCCTCCCTCTGCGGTGTTTAGAGCTATAAAGGAGGTGAAGGGGGAAGCGATGACTGAGCTCTCTCTCGCCGCCGCCGCAGTCTGAGGGGTGAGGGCGAGGTGATCTCTGCTCTCAGCCTCACTTAAGTGAGGGAGTTTATCTCCACTCTTGGAGGAGTCAGTCGCAACAGAGGGGTCTCATGTTTCAACTATAGAGGGTACTTAATGAGGCCTAGGAGCCAGTAGAGGTACTGCCTGCGGGGTGGGGATGGACTCAGTAATCACCAGGAGCCTTAAAATCGAAATGCCTTTCAATCCCTCCTCTCTGACTCCCTAGCCCAGAAGGGTGGTCATCAGGAGATCATCAAAGTTTTATTCAAAGTTGATGTTTGTATCAGGAGACTCCATCCTGCAAGGTGTAGGTGTCTTCTGTGGACAAGTGACCAAACTCCTTGGTTTCCAGTTCTTTCCTGTGTGCAGCGGGCATCTGGGTCTCTCCTCTAACCCAGACCCCCTTCCCACTGCAGGGGAGAAGGGGGCAGGCACAACTCAGCCCAAGAAGTAGGCCAGCCTAGTCCAGCCTTAACCTTAAGAGTTGGCTTTGACCTGGGGCTCAAGAGACTTTCAGGGCAGAGCCTGGATGGTGGCCCGAAGACACTCAGGCTGTCAGGAGCTGGGTTCCACATAGTTCCCTGGGAAGAATCCAGTGCCCTCAGAGCTGACGCCCTCACACCAGCCATCAGAGTAGCGGCGGGTGATGCAGATGATAGTTCCTTCAGAAAAGGAGAGCTCATTGTCCTTCTGGCTGGTGTACGGGTACAGTGTCACCACTATACAGCAAGAGGAGAGAGTGGTATGAGATGAACCCTGTGTCCCACCATGGGGGATGCAGGGGCCCAAATACTGGATTCTAAGAGAAGACTGAGGGAGTGGGGCAGGGGGTGCTTTCAGGACTTCTCCCCAGCTCAGTTAATGTTGATACCAGGCCATGAGGCCAACTGGTAAGAATATCAAAAGGGCTATTAATATCCATACCTCTTCCCAGCTTGCTTTTAAGATTGAACATTTGTTCAAATCATCAGAAAATGTTTGTACCGGGGGCAGAAGGTCTGGAATGCTAGAGTAGAAAGGTGGGGGTAAGCTTGTCCCAGGAGTAAGGTACCTTTCTCCAAGTAGGCATCAGGGACCCAGCTGGGCTCTTCTGTCTCAAAGCCTGGGGGGGGAGGAGGCAGCAGCCCCAATTCATCTACATCCAGGGGTGGAGGAAGGGGCAGCTCTGGGACTGGGAAGGAAAGTAGAAAGGCTGCAAGTGTGGTACACTCACCCCAGGTTCTGCAAGAGTGGTCTGAGGATCTCCCCACTTCTCTGTAACCTTCCTCCAGCCTGCCCACCCTGCCCTTCCCACAATGCCTCTAGGATGCAACAGGTGCTCATTAAACACAAACATTGAACAGCGGAGGACAATTAGACTGGGGCAGAAGCTGGGTGGCCGCTGCCTGTCATTTAACCTCTCAGCCTCAGCTTCATCTGCTAAATGGGAGTGTGAAAATCCTTAGTGTTAAGTGTAAATGAGAAAGTGGCTAAGAATCTCCCAACACGGCCTGGTATAAAGCAGGCGCTAAGTTAGGTGAGTTCTCTCCTGGGCCTAGGCTCTTTCCATAACCCCTCACCGAGGTGGGCGGGATTAGATCCCGGAGGGGAGGACGGGGGAAAGAACCGGGAGGTGAGACAGCGACCCCTCGGTTCAGCTAGAGAGGGCGGAGCTCCTTACCCGGTGGGGGCGGGGACGGGGACAGTTCCTCCAGTAGCGGGGGCGGCAGGAAGAGTTCAGGGGCTGGTGGTGGAGTTGGGACCTTGGAGCTGGGAGGAGGTGGAGGTGCTGGCGGCCCCTTGTTCGCGGGGACCCCACCGACACCTTCGGCGCTACTGAAGACCGGAAAAGCGGGCTCGGTTGGATTAGGGAACACCTTCCTAGCTTAGCAAACTGCCCCGGCACCCCCGTGAGCCCCGCCACCTAAATCCCAAGCCTCTTGCGGGAGTGGAGATCCTGAATCCGCGCAGGTCAGGCCGTCGCCCGGACTGCTGGCCCGCAGCCCGCCCCCCTTGGACTCGTAGGGCTCACCCGGCCGAGGCCAGGGATGAAACGGAGGAGGCGGCGGAGAGCTTGCCGTCGGGCACCACCGGGAGCTGCACCGGCTCGGGGATCCGGGGCGGTCTCCTGCGGGGGAGGGCGGGCTGTCGTGAGGAAGGAGGAAGCTCTGGCTGCCGGGGTCGGGCAGGCCAGCTGGCGGAGGAGGAAGTTTGGCGCCCGGCGTCGAGCGCGGGTGGGGGCTGCGCGGCCCGTGCGGAGCGCGGCGGAGCCTCACCCCAGCGTGGCGGAGGCGGGCGCGGCCGGCGCCTTGATGCTCTTGCGAGACAGGGTCCCGGTCCGCGACAGCTGCGTGCTCAGATCCTGCGGGGGAGCAGGGGGCCTAGCTGACACCTATGGAGATCCCCAAAGCCCCCATTCTAGCGAGAAAATGGGTGAGGGGAGGGCGAGAACTGGGTGCGACAAAGGGCTCAGCAAGTTTCCACTTCCCAGCCCCTCACCCACCCTGAGCCACCCCAGTCGCTTGACGCTCTTTGTCTGTGCTGGGGGCGCGGGCAGATCTGGGGCCACTTCCTCTGCGTAGCCTCAACGGCTGCGGGGGCCCATTGCCCCACGGCTCCCGCAAAGCGTCTCAGGGCGGGGAGCTGGAGCCTGACTTGCGGAGACACCAAGCGCTGGGAGACAGTAAGTGAAGGGTTTTAAAAGGCTGTGCTGACAGCGAGGAGCTTGCATTGAACGTGGACTGTTGAAGTGTGGAAAGAGGATTTGACAGACATAGGGAGCGGTATGTGTGTCCTCGCCCAGCCCAGCTCTCAGGAGATGGGCTAAGAAGAAAATGCCCGAGTCATACTCTCTTCATGTCCCCTTTGAGTGGCTGCCTCCCAGCCCCTTCAGCCCAACAGCAGGTCTGGGGTGACTGCTCGGCACAGTGACCTCAAACCTCCAGACAGAGGAAGTTGGTGTTCTCTTGTGGCTGGAAGCCTTTCTCATGCACACTCTGACACCCTCCCTCCCTCCCCCCTTCCCCTTCACACACACCCAGCACGGGGTGGAGGGGGTGAGATGGCACTCAAATGTCGCAGCAGATCCTGTGCTACGGATTAAAGGTCACTTATAGAGGGAAGGGTCATGGAAATTTTCTAAAGAAGAGGACGCACCTCCTGGAAGGAGGACTTGGGGGTGGGGGAGGGTGCCTAGGGTATTGACTTCAGGGAGTGAGGACAGGGGCTTGGTTGACCCAAGGAGGCTGATGGGCCCCATGAGGAAAAAAAGGTGGTCTGTGGAGAAAAAGGAGGGGCCCCTCCCTTTACCTTGATCCCATGGCCGATGTCATCCAGGCAACTGAAGTTGAGGGGTTTCCTATAGTAGGGTGTGAGGGGGGGTAGGCTCTCAGGGGCGATGACCTTCTGGCCTGGGGGCAGCCGCTGGACAGTGGCCAAGGTGCCAATTTCCCGTCGGGCTACCTTCTCCATGTGCATGTTCACCATCTGCATGACAGGGCTTGAGATGACAATGGGCATGGCCACTATGCAGCATCCTTCTCTTTAAGGGAGTAAGAGGCTGGGGACTTTAGGTTGGGGATACGGGGTGGAAGGCAGTGAGGCCTGGAGAAAGAGTGAGTTTTATCCCCAAAGCACAGACATTTGGAAACAGAAGCAGAGGAGGATGGAGTCACTTTGGATCAACTTCCTGGTGGAAGAGAATGAGGGTTATTATTAGCTGGGCAGGAACTAAAGGAAAAAAACCTGTATTCCTGGGGTGCTGGGAAGAGACCCAAACCCTGGGCTGGCTTGGGAGCAGAGGGGATTGTGTGGAGGTGGAGAGTGGCAGAGAATCATGGGTGGATCAGCTCTGCCTTTGGTGGGGGGCAGGGGGAGACAAAGAAGAGAATTAACTTCCTCTTGGAAGTTGTGTGGAGAAAGCACTGAGAGGGTGGGAACTCAGGTCTGTCCCAGGGTAAGAGGAAAAGACACACCCGCACTGAACACGTGGGTGATGCTCAGCCAGGAGGAATGTGGAGCTGGACCCAGGCATGTGGTTTATGGGGCAATCCCTCCTCCTCTGCCAAGGATCCAGGAAGGAAGGAGGGTGTGTGCTGAAGGGTGGGGGCACTGCATGGTGTGGTAGTGCTTCCAGGACTGGAGATGACCTTGCCAAGCAAGCCCTCTGGGTCTAGAACTTTTATGAAGTCACTGCCTGTGTTTACATGGAAACAGGCTCCATTAGCCTCTTTCCTGTGCTAGGCAGCCACTGTGATTGGTCGTGCCTGCCTCTCAACATGCTGGTAGAGAAAGAAGCCTGTCCACAGTCCTTACCTGGCCCAGTGAGCTCACACGGGCTTCCACCTGCCGCAGGGCCACGGCCTGCAGGTCCAGCATGTGGAGAGTGTGCCCGGCCAGGCTGCCCACCTGATAGGCCACGCTGGCCAGCGCCTGGGTGGTGAAGGCCATGGTCTCCTCCAGTGCTTTCCGCTTGTCTGTAGCCTGAAAACACACAGTCCTAGCCTGAGTTGGTTCTCAGCGGGGTGGGGTGGAATGGGACAGAGTCCAGGGAAGGTGGAGACTGAACTGGGAGTTAGCAGCAACCCTTGGATGTCTGAGGATAAGTATAACCTCCTCAAGCAGTCAAGGACCCTGCTCTCCTGATGCCCTTTAGGGGGTGAAAGGTTCATAGAAAAAAAAGATGAAAGGCAATATTGACTGCAGGAGATATTCTCACTTTTTAAAGTTGACCAATTGACCTTAGGACCCCACCCCAGACCTTCTAACCAGAACTCCCTAGATCAATGGAGCTGTGCCTTTAAAAGCAACCCAGGTGAGTCTCATGCTTCTTGTTTAGATCCACTCTGAAGGCTGTTGTTTGGGAACCAATGATCTGGTCCAGGTTTGTAGATACTGAAAGGCCGGAGTGACTTCATTCCCTCCAATAGCTTCCCAATACC